>OZ010790.1:162859639-162979639 GCA_963932465.1 Maratus speciosus
TATATATACCTGTACAAATTTCAGAGATGGGTGCTTGCTCTCACATGCAAGTATCAGTTCGTTCTCATCTTGAACGAACATTAGATTGTAATGGGTATTCTTTTGAAACAATGTTCTTAGCTCTAGTAGAGCTCTGTCTAAAGTTAATGTCTCTTTTAGTTTCTAATAAATGTGTTTGCTTTTAAAATCTTTGTCATTAATCAACACCATCTCACCTTTCATACTTTACATTTTTCAGATAATTTATGAGTAGAAAGAGTATGTTTTTCCATATTTTGGGAAACATCTAAGATAAAAATATGGCACAATACTTATAGGGTCAGGTGGGGGAAAATGGTGGTAAAATCAAGCTTTTTTTAGAAAAGGCCCTAAAATCAAACTACAGTAGACTCCCTCCAGTCCGTGACCCAAAAATCCGCGAACGCCTAAAATCCGCGTATTTTTTCAGATGTAAACAATGAAATTTACAGTTAAAGTGCAGGCACAAAATTCAAGATGGCGCCGAAATCAGCGACTATCGCCATGTTTTTTTTTACTCAATTTTTTGTTAATTATTCTCTTTTGGCTATTACAGCTGATTTATTACTAAATAAATTTATATTACTTTTGATTTTTATATAAATTACCATATTTATATCAAAAATTCCAGGGCTCGAAATGGAAAAATCTACGAAACAGAACGCTATTTAAAAATTATTGTTGCTGATTTTTTTTTTTTTTCTTTTAAGTATAGACAAATTTCTTTCTAAAGCAATACAAAGCAATATAAAAACAAACATTCAAGACTCTAAATAACAATGAAAACAGTAACAGAGAGCGCAATAAGCGATATTAAACAGTAACAATGTTTTAATAAAAGTATGAAACGGAACGATATTTACCATAATTTTACGAATCGGAACTTTATTTATCATAATTTCAAGAACCGGAATATCGCTCCGATTTATTCCAGTACATTTCGAGTCTTGAAAAATTCCCCTTTATTGTATTTTCTGTAGAATATTAGCAAGTGTAAACTGTAGTGGAATTGTTTACTTTTCTTCCGTGCGTTTCCTCGTGTTTCAATATTTATTATTTTTTAAATATTACGTACGCATTTTAATATGTAATTCTGATTAATACGACTAAATGCAAGCTTTTTTATGAAGAAAAATATGAATTTACTTCCGAAAAAATCTAATGACCCTGTTTTGTAACAGTAAAGCGCTTATCTGTGCGTATAGGCGACTGAGAAATATCTCGAGAAAGAGGAAATGCGCAGAGCGAATGCGCGAAGCAACGGAACAGGCAAATAAGTTTTAGTTTCGTTTTGAGATCGCAGTGTGAAAGAGGTACTACGTCAGTTTTGCCACCTCCTGAATTCAACACTGGTTTTAATCTAATGATTTTTATTTATTTATTTTTAATTTTACGTACATATTTTAATATGTAATTCTGATTAATATGACTGAACTCAAGTTTTTTCATAAAGAAAATACGCATTTATTTCCGAAATAAATAAAGATGGCGCTAATATCATCGGCGATCGCGATAGTTTTCCAAAATATTTTTTAATTAATCAAGCTTTTTCGTTTATTAAATCTAGATAAACATGGCATAAAATTTCGTTATTTTAAAATTCTGGTGTAAATTATTTGCTTATCCAAAATAAAAATACAGTGCAACAGTAGCTTTTGCATAATAACTGTAACTGTTGAAACCCTCTTGTTTTAGTTTCGGTTTTGAATCTATTGTTTCTTGCGAAATTCTACCAATATGGATTATCCAGATTTTCCTGATGAAAAATTCAGTAAAAGAAAACATGTCACTTTGACTATAATGCACAAAGTTGAAATTATTAAAAAACTGAATTCTGGTTCTTCTGTTCGTTTTTTGGCTAAATCTTATGGAATAAGCCCTAGAACAGTATATGACATTAAGAAACAAAAAGAAAAAATTTTGAATTTTTATATGAATAGTGACAGCAATGCTGGTATTGCAGAAAGAAAAACAACGCATGCAGCCAAATCTGGTGATCTAGACAAGGTGCTTTATGAATGGTTCAAACAACGTAGAAGTGAAGGTGTTCCTATAACAGGGCCTCTTCTCTATGAAAAAGCCAAAGACCTTCATAAAAAGTTGAATATGGAAGTTCCATACTTTTTCTTCAGGGTGGTTAACTCGTTTTAAACAGAGGCATGGAATAAAATATTTAAAGACATGTGGAGAAAAATTATCTGCAGAAGAATTTATTGATGATTTTACCAATCTTGTCAAAGAAGAACAATTGAGTCCAGAGCAGATCTACAACATGGACGAAACAGGACTTTTTTGGCGCAGCTTACCACGAAAAACTTTAGCAACTGCTGATGAGAAGAATCCGCCAAGCATTAAAGAAGATAAGCAACGAATCACCGTTCTTGTTTGCAGCAACGCTGCTGGCACCCACAAGTGTCAGTTATTGGTAGTGGGGAAAAGTGCAAAACCTCGTGCATTAAAAAATATCAAACTTCCCGTTATATATAAAGCTAACAAGAAAGCTTGGGTTACTAAAGATATAATAAATGAATGGTTTGAGAACAATTTTGTTCCTGAAGCACTTGAACATAGTAAGAAATTAGGATTGAACAAAGATAGTAAAATTCTGTTATTATTCGATCAGTGCTCAGCGCATCCTGTTTCATTAAGCAAAGAAAATGTAACAGCACAGTTTCTTCCGCCAAACACAACTTCTCTCATTCAGCCGATGGATCAAGGGATCATACGTGCAATGAAGTGCAATTATAAAAAAAAGGTTCTGCAAAAGTTGCTAAGCTTAGATCCATCGGCTGATATGCTTGAAAGATTTAAAAAAGTTTTCACTCTAAAAGAATGTCTTTTTCTCTTGGCAGATGCTTGGAATGTTATGTCGCAAGACACCTTGATACATGCATGGCATAATTTATGGCCACCATCGTTATTCATAGAATCTGAGAGTGATGATTTAACATTTGATGGGTTTCATCCCAGTGCTGCCCAAACTAAAACTAATGATTTACTGGTTTTTGCAAAGCAGTCTTTGAGTAACGTCATTGATAATTTAGATGACAGTGAAGTTCTAGACTGGATTTCTTGTGACGATGACATCCCAACAGTAGAAACAAAATCTGACCAAGAAATAATTTCCAGTGCCCTGCATATTGATGCAGATTCTTCATCAGAAACTGAATCTGATAAAGAACTTGAAAAAATCAATCTTGAAGAAGGTCTAGCCATAGGAGAAAAATATTTGAGCTTCCTGAAGCAGCACAGCTTTATATCTGAGCAACAGATAATGAATCATCAGCAGCTTCAGGATGCAATAACAAAAGAACGAAACAAAAAATTAAAGCAAACAACCATTTTATCCATGTTTCAAAAATATAAAATAAAAAAATAAGTAGAGTTTGTAAAAAAAAATAAGAAAAATTTATTTTTCCTCATTATTATGTATATATTTAGTATTGTATGTTTGTATTTAGTGTTATTTTATGTATATTTATATATTATTTTGTATTTATATTATATTGTTTCTTTACATGTGCATTTAGTATTGTATCTTAATTATTATTTACATGACTTAATTTTTAATATTTTTCTAAATTTTTTATTTTGCATAATTATTTTATTTAATAATTACTTAAATTTAAACTAATAAATTATTTTAATATTTTACCTAATTATTTGAATGTTTCACTTTATTGTAACCATTCATTATAATTTCCATTGCTCAACTACCAATCAAATTAATGTTCAAAAATGTAAACAAATAAATGACCAGAAATCCGCAAAATTCTAAAATCCGCACAACCTCTGGTCCCAAGCTGTGCGGATTTGAGGGAGTCTACTGTATTAAATTTATTTTAATGAAACTTTTGATGCATTTTCTATACATTGGATTCATATCAGATTAAACATGAAGCATAACCACTCAATTTTATTCGATTGTTTTCTGACAGTGATACATTTAAAAGAGCATGTTTTGATACCGATACCACCACTTTACCCCATGGTGGGAGAAAGTGGGGGTAGTTCCAAAATTAGTGTATATTTAAATAAAAATGTGTAAATGGGTCATTCTTCAAAAAAGGGCATATTTCATTATTATTTTTTTAATTTTAAAAACTTTTTTATTTTATTTAATTTTTTTTCCAGGATTTTATAACGAACTGAAGAACACTGATAAAGATATGGTTCTGTTCAATTTATTTTATTTATTTAATAAAAAAATATTTTAAAAATTTACTGGTAACGGAGTGGAGATTTATATTTAATAAACTTGTATATTTATTAAAATTAACCAACAATTCCTAGTAAAATTAACAAAAAAATCTTTATTACAGTAATTTATATGTTACAGTTATGTTTGTCTAGTGAAAATAAGTGTAAAAAACTTTAATTAAAGGAGAAATGCTCAATAATAATACAAAAGAATTTATTAGAAATGAATACAAAAAATGAACATTTTATGCTCCTAAAGTAAAATTAAACAAAAAAATATGAAAAAAAAATTCTTAAACAAGATTATATTATGAGAAAAATTATTTTTATGCACTTTAGAGTCTTAACAGCACAGTTAATTTTTAACAAATTTTTATATACAGTACTGAGACTTGCATCAGAAATACGTTTCAAGACTAGCGACATAAGTTGAGGTACATTTAGATGATTAAAAAAGGATAAGTAATAAAATTCCCCCAAAATCTAATGTATATATTCGATTGAATTTAGGGATTATGTTACATACATTTAACATTAGTAAAAAATGTGTTTGCAATACAAGAATTTGGGATAAATCAATAAGTTGTTAACTTACAATTTATTGTCCTTCTACATTGTTCCGTTCGAGTCTTTTAGCATGTGAAAAAAATCTTGCAATGAAGTTTGAACACTGATCATTTTTTCTTTCTTCTCTTAGAAGTTCTTTGTAACATCAGAGTGAGTTTTCTAAGCTTTTTCTAGTCGTTGCTACACTTTTTTCGTCTGAATCAATATTTTCAAGAACCGTCATTCCATCTTCAATAAGGTTTAGTCCTTTGGTTAATTTTGCAACCATCATAATCCTCTCCCTTCCCTCTAAGCTCAAAATATTTATCTATCTTCCGACAGTAATTTGTTTTTTTTATTTGATAAATTTGTCTATGGTTAATTCCGGATCAAGGGAATTTATGAGTTCAACAACATTTTCAGCATCCAATGTCTAAGTTCAGTTTACTTCCATTTTCAACGATTTCATCAATTAAGAGAAATACAGAATCTCAATTTTAAGATATTTTCTTAGTCTCTGTGAAGGAAAAGAGGAACAACCCTTTTAAGGCTATTCTCAACTGCTCTGCTCAACAAGCGTAAAACGTTTTGACTCATTTACAAATTCATTTTTTAACGGTAAGATATAAATTTAGAAGGCCTGACTATGGAAGCGAATTGTTTTCCATATTTTGACAAAATAATTACCTATCAAGTTATAAGCGATTTTGATCGCGTGACAAATGCATTTTTCACCATTTCTTGAGTGGATATTCTTCTTTCGAGCGGAAATTTGGTTCAAAACACTCCCTTTGACACTATTTTCTGAAAGATGTATTGCATTTGGAAAAAAAACGGCTTGATGACATAGTTTCTGAACAATAACACCTGCTAGTTTCATGCATTTCCGAACAAAAATGAATTAAAACTTATGTCATAAATTTGCCCTTTTGGATTTGAGAACAGCCTTAAGCACTTTATGTTCGATGCTTCGAAGTGCGGCCCATCCCATCCTTAAGCATCTCTCTTTTTTTTTTTTTTTGCTGAACTTCACCTCATGAATTCCTTATTATTGTGACTGCATCCGAGATGTTAAATTTCTTCCAAAACTCTTCAAAAATGTTCTAAGTGCATCTTAATCAGGGAAATGTTCTTTGCAGTGTAGCGGCCTAAATGCGGGGTGACGTAAGTCGAGGGGATGCAGGGGTGCCCAGAGAGAGGTTTGGTGACGCAAAATGCGTCATAAAATTTATTTTTGGGGGGGAATTTAGAGAAAAAGTACATTTTGGAGGGGATTTTTAAAATCTTAATACTATTTCCTTTTTTTTCACTATTAAAAAAGTTTTTGATTTTTTTAATATCACTTTTAACTTCTTTTCAACATTCAATTTCCATAAATGGCCATGTTTTTTTTCATTCTTTAAATTCTAGATAAGGACAGTAAGAACCGATTTTGCATCTTAATATCTCTGAAAGTTCGGGAATAAAAAAATACTTGGTATACAGGTGGGAAAATGTTTAACACATTCTGAAAGGCAATTAGGACCGCAAGACGCGATAAAAGGAATAGCTTTCCAAAAGCGTCTTAAGTAATTTATTATATTGTTTGACAGGGTCGAATCGTACAGTCCGAGTGCAAAAATACATTCTTGATGGGTATAATAAGAAATAACAACAAAATAAGCATTTCAGAGGAAGAGACAACGCTAAAATTACTTGACGATTTTCAGAAAACTAGAATTTAAGTACAGTATATTTTAGTGATGTTAGAAGAGTAGTATTGTATGTCATTAAAACAGTATAAGGTAAACAACCTGTACAGAGAAAAAGACTTCCAGCTAATGATGGGCGAAAACGAGATGTTTTTATAGATTTTATTGATTGTATGGACATCTCGAAGTATTTTGATTGTGCAAAATTTTTCTCGATGACTCCAGTTTGCCAATTGCTTTTATACCATACCCGATTCGATTTTATCAAGAATCGTCTGCGGGAAAGCTGGAATGAGTCGGGTTAATAAGGACTAGTTGGCTACGCCCGCTAGTGCGCCCCTTCTTTAATCAGGGCCTCTAATTTATGCGTAATCTTGTAATATGAAATCTCAAACTGGGTCCCCGCTGCATACGGCACCGTATAGAAGGCGTGGTGTGCACACACTGCAAAATCTTGTGAACAAAAAAAATCTCGAACCGAACGAACCTCGGGCCGGATCTTTTGGGGGGTCAAAGAGCAGGCACAGGAGCTGCATAATATGAATAAGTGGTCGCAGGGCTTTCCAACAATATATCACATGAGAGTTATAGGCAAAATTTAGAAAAGTGCCCCTGGGAGAGCAAAGTGGAGGAAGGGTCATCGGAGGGGTATAACATCAATAAGTGGTCACAAGCCTTTCCAACCAAATGTCACATGAGGGGTCTTGAGCTAAATTTATAAAAATGCACACCGGGGTGACAAAGTGGGGGGAAAGAGGCGCGGGAGGTGCATAACAGGATTAAGTGGTCACAGTCCTATCAAACAATACGTCACATGAGGGGTCTCAGCTAAATTTCGAGAAGTGCCTTCCGAGGGGGCAAAGTGAGGGGAGGGACACCGGAGGTGCATAACATCAGTAAGTGGTCACAGGCCTTTTCGACCAAATGTCACATGAGGGGTCTCGAGCTAAATTTATAAAAATACCCACCCCACCGTGAGGGCAAAGTGGGGGAAGAGGCGCAGGAGGTGCATAACATGAATAAGTGGTCACAGTCCTTTCATAAAATATGTCACATGAGGGGTCTCGGTTATTTTTGAAAAGTGCCACCCTGGGTATCAAAGTGAGGAAAGGGGCACGGTAGGTGCTTAATATGAATAAGTGATCGCAGGACTTTCTAATGATATATCACATGAGGGGTGTCGGCAAAAATTAGGAAAGTGGTCCCCGCCCGGGTCCAACTATCGCAACCCCCCAGGAATTCAGCACCCCCTTTTTGAAATTTCATATATTATAAGTAATATTTTTCGGAAAAACTCCTTAAAAAATTCGAATTAAAATGATGAAAATGCAAAAAAGTTCAAAAGCTGGGGCCAAATTGGGAAGGGGAGGAGAAAGTCTCATAATATGAAAGAGTGATCCGAGGACTTTCCAATGATATATCACATGAAGGGCTTAAAAAAGGTTGAAAATCCTGCCGCCCCCCGGGTTTGTTCACTCTTTCGGTCCGGAATTCACGCATGCCCCACTTTTAATTTTTTATATTTAATGAATAATATCTACTGGAGGACTCCATCAAAAAAACACATCTAAAATTATATTCATTGTAGAAATCACTACGGTTTTAAAAATTTGTTAGCCCCCTCCGCACCCCCCTCTTTGAAATTTTTATATTTAATAAATTGTATTTATCAGAAGGTTCCAGGTATGTGACAGCTTGATAGGGTTAAAATAAGAGAAACTTTGAATATTAGGGCTTCATTTCACAGCTCATTGCCAGGCCTCTTTCCCTATCTCGTCTCGATAAATCTTCTCACATCTCTTCTCTGCGAGAACGAGAAATTGAATTCTCGTTCTTGGCAACCTATGAAAAGACACTAATCGAGAACAACATATCGAGAAGCGAAGAAAATTGATTTCTCATTCTCGGTCAACATACGAAATGTTGAAAAACGCGAGAGGAATAATCAGGAAGTCAAAAGTAGAGATGCCGGTGAAAAATCATCGAGATAAGATTTGCGGAAATGTCAGAGAAAGAGAGAAATGAAGCTTTCAGAGTCAACTTACCGCATTTCTGATTTAAGTCATAGTTTCTCGAAGGAGTGCATTTGCTTATCCAATCTCTTTTTGTTATTAATCGATATGGATTAGGAGGTATAGTGGTTTATTTATTCAGTTCTGTATAGTCCTAATTTCAATAATTACTGTTGAATTTAGTGTCATTTTGCCCTGAATTTTCAATGTTTCTCTTAATTTAGCTCTGTCAAGCTGTCCCATACATGGGGCCCTCAAATAAATATTATTTATCAAATATAAAAATTTCAGAAGAGGAAGGTGAGTGAATTCTGGGAGGCGCGAGAATGGACCGACGGGGGATTAATTTTCAAACTTTTACCGAACCCCTCCTATGACATATCATCGGAAAGCCCTTTGACCACTTTTTCATATTATGAACCTTTCTCCTCCTGGAGTAAATTTCGGGAGGGGGAAGCAGTAAGGGTGTGAATTTTTTAAATCATCGCTATTTCTACAAGAAATATAATTTTAAGTGTGTTTTTTTGATGGAGCCCTCCGGTAAATATTATTTATTAAATATAAAAATTTAAAAGTGAGGGTTGCGTGATTTCCGGGTGTATTCTGGGAAGAAAGAGTGAACCCATGGGTGAGGGGTAAATTTCAAACTTTTTGGACCCGTCATGTGATATGTCATCGGAAAGTTTTCGGACCACTCTTTCATATTATCAATCTTTCTTCCCCCCCTCTCCGATTTGGCTTCCCGGGTGAGGCGCTTTTCGAACTTTTTTGAAATCGTAGCGTTTTTATCATTTTAGATCGGATTTTGTTACGGAACCCTCAGATGAATAATTTATAATATATTAAAATTTCAAAGAGAGCGGGGAGGGTGTAATCCGGGGCACGCAATAGTCGGAATCCTGAAGGCACTTTTCTATCTTTTGCCGTCACCCCCTCATATATCATTGGAAAGCTCTGTGACTATTACTTCATGTACATGCCTCCCGCGCCCTTCTCCTCTTTGACCCCGCGGTGGGTCACTTTTCTAAATTTAGCCGACACCCCTCATGTGATATATCGTTGGAAAGCCTTATGACTACTTATTAATATTATGCATTTATTGCTCCTCCCCTACTTTCCCCCCCAGGGGGGTCGTTTAACGCATTCCAGTAGATGGTCTTCTAATAAAGGGGAAATCATAGAACTGATCTCAAATGACGTAAAAAAATCAATAAAAATATTGATACTATTTACCATCCTTTCAGTTCATGTTTTTGCCACTAGGGGTGCTTTTTATTCTTATTTCTTTGGCCAATTTGCTGCTAATTGTCGAAAAATTCTAATTATTGATACTTAAACTCCTCTTACCGTTTCATACCTACTCGCGACTTTTCAACTTTTTGCAACCAAAGAACGGTGTTACATGACTTTTCCACTATTATGGCTCCATTATAGCCTCCTTTCGGTTTGTTGTTTTTTAAATCCATCTCTTTTCAGTTACCATGTATTTACTAAATACTGCTTTATAAACATATAAAAACAATGATTTTAATAAACGATTGTAGAACATCTCGATTGTAGGTTCTCGGAAGTAATCGATGACTATATCGATTGTGTTTTTTACAGATTACGATTTTTTTTATTGGGCCACGAATTATTTTAGGGGGAAGGGAGAAATTTATAGAAAAATTAGAATTTTTTGGGAGGGAAAGGAGGATTAATTACTAGGTAATAAGACTGAAAAATTATAGTGTGAAAGAAAAGCATACCTATACAGAATACAGGGGCTTACAATAGATTTAGGACTATGTTTTAATGGTATAATGTCTGCCATTTTATAAGAATCGGTACTTGTATAAGAGTATATTGTATGTTGTTAAAGCAGTATAAAGCAGCATTTGTACTGAAATAAACGCTTCAATCCACAGTTTATTTTAGGGTGGGGGGGTGATTTAGAGAAATGTTTTGGGAGGGTGAGATTAAACTGTGTGACTAGATAGTATAAAAAAGGATTGGGAAATCTTAAGCGTTAAGATTTAATCTTAAACAAGGGCGTATGTACATGCAAATGTATTTGATATGCGTTTGATATAAACGACTCGTCTTTAATATTTTAGTTTTCTTAAAACGATATACAATTTTTGTATTTAAGATTTATTTTGTAATAATTTAAAAGATTCTTATTTTAAATACTTGTAAGTAAATATTTATTTTCAAAAAAAAAGTAGCTTTATTTATCAAAACGTATATAGTGAACACGGGCTTGTCAGTCAGGACTTATAAATGTGAAAACAATCAGATTGCTAATAATAAAAATGTATCTTTTATTATTTATTACGCTGTTAAAGCTTTTATTTCATGTTTGTATGACAGTACGTAAGAATACTATTATTAAATAATTTAATAATAAGAATATATTTTACAATTGATTTTCTGTTTAGGGGGGGGGGGGGACTCAGTATTAATGTATGAAGATTTTTTGGGGGGGAATTTGCGTCATTGGGTTTGGGGGGGATGGTCACCACTGAGAGGATGGGATCATTTTTAATCTCATCACGTAGTCTATGCATGCCCTCTTTCTTTTTCTGATTGTTAATTAATACTTTTTTTCTCCCTTTTACACTATTATGCTCTTCTTTGTCATGATATTATTATAAAAAAAAAAAAAAAAAAAAAAAAATGCAGGATTTATCAAATCAAAGTAACAGCTTACTAACTATGATTGCTACCCGATGTTTTATTTTGCCAAATTCACAGAATATTAAGACATAAAAGTATTTAAAAACTTGAATTATGCCAGTCATTTAATACCCATTATTAACCCATTATTAGAATATCAAAACAGCAAATTATTTAAACATTTGAATTATAATAATCATTTTGCCCACAGATGAATCTTAAAACTATAATAAATTATTTAAAAAATTTTGAATTATAATAGTAGTTATTATTTCTTCTTACATTTTTTTTCTTGGTTTGAGTTAAGAATTTTTAAGGATTAAATCAATAGAGGTAAATTATTAAAATATAGCTAGTGAAAGCCGTGAAATGTTTGATATCAACTAAAGTAAATTCTAGGCTACACTTAAACAATCTGAAAACAGAAATCATCTATATCAACTTTTATTATACAATTTTACTTGAATAATTGTTAAGTAAACAATTAACTTTCATTTTTATTAATTTTAAGTACGTATATTTAATTTAATCTCACCTCCATTTCACTTTCTCACCTCCGTGATTAGTATAGGTAACGGAGGTGAGAGTAATGGAGGTGAGGATATTTCATATAATGATGCACTGTTTGTAAATATATGAATTGAAGTTAATGCTATTTATGCAGGATTGTATGTGTTGCAATACCTTTTAAATTCAGATGTAAAATAAGTAAATATAATACATTGCTTACCTTTCACTGGCAGTAATGGAGTGGAGTATCCCAAATGACAAAATAAAGAAATTTTATTTATTTGAATAAAATAAACTTCCCACAAAACTAACAAAGAGGCTTCTTTTCCTTTCTTTTAATACAAATCATTGACCAGTACTGTCCTCTGCGAATGAATGTTTAAAGCAAAACATGATAGTAATGGAGTTGAGAATTTCATTTGGGACAAACAAATTGATAACTTAAAAATGCATTTGCAAAAATTATTTAATTTATTGAAACCCATTTTTAGATTAGCCAAGATTCATTTAAAAAGGAATTCACAATAAAAATTATTTAACATTTAATTTATTCCACTTTGTAACAGAAGAATTTTTTTAAAATGTGGATGGGGACAGGCCACGGAGGTGAGGTTTCACATGTATTACTTAATATTATGATACAAAATTAAATAACTATAAAATAGTAAATTGTATAAAAAGATTCTCTATTCTTTAAATATTCATAAAAAAAAAAAAAAAAAAAAAAAAAAAAAAATTACAAATAAAGGAAGCAAAAGTTTAAAAATAATGCTGGGACTGAAATAGACCCTTTTTTGGAGAATGACCCAAATATTGTTTTTTAAATAAAATTACACTGAAATAAATGTATCTTAATTATTTTTAAAGGTACAAATGCACACAAAAAAAATATTTTTCAGATATTATTTAATTAAAGAAATAATGTCCATGGCTAGGTTCACTTAGCATGTAGCATATATTGCTGAACTCTATATAATCTTCACCACCAAATAGTAAGAAAAGTCTAATAGTTCTCCAATGGTGATTAATTCAAATGCTTTATGTGATATAATGTATTAATTTTTATCACTTGGGTGATTATTTTAGCTGATCGACTTTTTGACGGTATGCAATGAGCATAAACAAGATAGTTTGTAAACATTAAATTTGTTTCCAGTTTCTAAAACTAAAATAAGTATAGTTGCCATAATCTCAATATATATCTCTAAAAAAGAATTAACAAAATATCTTAATTTAAAAGAGAAAAAGGTTTTTTTCAATATACCCCCACTTTACCCCATGGGCCCACTTTCCCCCACCTGACCCTATGTAAAAAATAACTTTTAATTGTATTATCATATTAAGATTAAAATTTATAAATAAAGCCTATTTTATTTAGATTAATACTTATATTACAGCCCATTTTTAAAAATTAATCACATCTACAGTCTAAAATTGAATCATCATACAACATTGAGCTAAGCCTAACTATACCACCACTTTCCCCCACCTCAGAAAAAAAATCATAAAAAATTGAAATAATAAAATAATTCTTACCTTGCTGCATGAATCTGTTTTTATTTTAAGTTCTTCTACTGAAATGTTCAAAATATACTAATTTTTTCAAGTGAGAAAGGATCAAGAACAAAGTTTATCAATACCATGTGCTAAGAACAAACTGCATTTATATGTAAACAAGAAGATAAACAACAGTAAACTTGTTGCCAGATTTACAAATCTTAATAGAAATATTTGTCACAAACTCCAATTATGAATTAATTGAAAAAAAAGTAAAAATATGTACATTTATTGTGAAAAAAGCGCATTTTTTTAGATTACCACCACTTTCCCCCACCTGACCCTAACTGTTGAAGCCACATTATGTTTACTATTTTGTATTTATCAGTTTCGGTTTTAATCTGTAAAGAATTTTAATTTATTTTTTTGTGTACATAATTCTTGCTAATATGGCTGATTCCAATATTTTTAATGAAAAAAGAAAAAAAAAACAAGAAAAGAAAACAAGTTAGTTTGACAATAATTCAAAAAGCAGAGAAGATAAAAAAGCTTGATTCTAGTCCATCTACACGTTTTTTGGCACAATCGTAAGGAATAAACTCTTGGTGAAAAATTTGTCGAGGTTAAGCATCTGAAACGGCCGGCTTAACCACTTAAATTACCACCACCACTTGGTTTTAACCACTTTAAAAAAGTCGTCTTTTTTCAATAAAAGCCGGTTTTTATTTTTTAAAGTTGGTTTGCAGCTAATTTGTTTTAAATTTGGATCAATTAATTTATAATACATTTATAAATATTTTCTACTTAAGAAAATTATAAATTTCTATTAAAGGTGCGATCGCAGTTTACTCTCCTTCTTGGCGCAATTTTCAAAAATCGCCAAATTGGCACATTTTCGCGTACTAACTCCCGGAGCTGCAACATCTGAGAGAGAGTACGCAAAATTATTGTTTGTTTTCTCTTCTCGTATATTTTGAAACAAGTATCTATCTAGACAAATGCTTAAAATGTGAGAATAGATATTCAATCAGTTATTTTTCTCTTATTTTAACCTGTATTTTTGAGTAAAAATAATACATAAAATTTCAAATTTTTTCGAAATACATTTTTTAAAAATACATTTCATATATTTTAAAATACATTTTATCAAATATACCAAAAAACAAAACTTTCACTTACCCAAATTATTAAAAAAGAACGTTTGTTAACAGTAAGGGGAGCAAAACAATGTTGTGGTTTTTTTTAATCAGAGGGGCTCTTTTTTTTTTAATCAGGGGGGCTGCCGCCCCCCCTGAAACCCCCGTTTTTTTATTCATAATTTTACCTTGTACTCTAGGATGTCATTCAAAAGCATCACTCAATCTGTCACTTTTAGTCATTCATAGCTTGGAACAATCAGCGTCTCTTTCGTACATAATTCAATCAACGCTCAAAAATACAGGTAAAAATAACTGAGCGAATATTTATTCTCACCTGTCAAGCATTTATGCAGATAGGTACTTGTTTCAAAATATGCAAGATTGAGAAAACAAATAATAAAAATACGCGACTGCAACACACAGAACTTGTCAACACAAAATCCATTGCAGCAGTAATAAAGTTTTTTCCAAACAAATTCAAAATGATCCCCGATTCTCCTCTTTGTCCAATAAGAAAGCCTTTTACAAAAAAATAAGCGTCCAATTAGAAAGCAGCTTACAAAACAAGGAGTTCAAACCATCAACTCTCTCAAGAGAAATCTTAGGGTTGCCATATTTGGTGACATCAGAGGAGCAGCCCGATAAACCAGGGTTGCCACATTGGCGCAGTTATCGAAGGAGAGTATACTGTGAATTAACCCTATTAAATTTTGTCAAATAAATGAGTCTTTATAACTGCTAGAAGGCATTATGTCTGAAAAAAATATATATATAAATATTGAAAAGAAGTTAGACTCCAAACTGGTGTTTTGAAATTCTATATTTCATAGCTCCACATATACTATACAATTTTTTAAAGGTTAATTAAACAATGGCAAAATGTACCACATCAAAATGGAAACAACTTTCCATATGTATACATAAAAATAAGTTTTAAATGTTAAAAGAGAAATTAGAAAGGATATAATATTTGAGGAGAGTTTGGTACATAAGTGTATAAAAAATAGAGCATTTAAACAAGAAGAAAAAAAATAAAAATAAAATTTCTAAAAGCTTGTTGCTAAACATATTCATGCATGAGCTATTCATAATGTTTTTAATAGTGAGAAATGATGTTTTTATTATATGACTATGTGTAATTTTAAATGTTTACTAGAAATAAAATGACTTGTATATTAATAGCTCTTAACATTAATTAATTAATAAAACATGTAACTAAGTAACCACTGTCCTCTTTAATTTTATAAAGCTGTAAAAATGAAAAAATTGGGGGGGGGGGGGGGTGGAGTTAAAGGTCTGTGTAAATGAGATACAGCAGTTGGTATTGCGCTAAAATTTAGTTGACATATTTTGCAGTTCTTACTACAAATCACTAGCAAAACCATTTAAGTGTCATTCGAGTATTAATGTCTTCATTATTGAGTAATTGGGTTACTTATTAAACTCTAAATCAATTAAATGTCATTAAAACTAATTAAAAACATTTTAAAATATGTAGTTTATAATTACAATGCTTCATTGTATAAAAGTCAATTATGGCCAAAAAAAGCCGGTTAAAACCAATAAAAGCCACCGGCGTGGCTTTTTTTAATTTTAGCTGGCTTTTTTGCAACCCTGGTCACTGCACACATTTTCCAAGAAGATTTGCATAAAGCAAGATGCTGGAAATAATCAGTAACAGAAGAAAAACTCCCCGCATTCAGCCGTACACGAAAAATGCATGACTAAAAGAGCAGAAAACTGGCAATGTGTTGATGCAAACGATTTTTGCTCATAGCTCGGGACGAGGCATTGGCAGGAGGATTAAAAATATGTTAAGACATTCTTAACTTGTGAAAAACTCGCATGCCTGCCTGTCATTGCCCTCCCTCCCGTAATTACGTGCACACATAGTTTAGAATTACTTTCAACTAACCTTTAAACTCCAAACCTTTAGATTTTCAAAGGAGATGTAACTTCATATTCCTGTATAAAATTTCTTTCATACATACAAAAGAGTTTAAAGAATTAAATACATTATACATACTTACAATTGCAACAATAAAATTAAAAAAATCTAACCTGAGCATACACTTTCGTCAACTAGGTAACCATTCACTTAAAACATATTTGGCAAAGCTGAAAGTCTAATTTTTCAGCTTAAAACAAAAATATTTCAGCATAGACATTTTTCATGTACACTAATAGAAGGAAATGGTTTTAAAACATTGAGTTACCTTTCTTTCCAAAAACATTCAAATATAAACACAATTCTGAACATTAATATATGTACACACACACATCTTTCTGAAACATTTAAATAAATAAAATATATATATATATATACACACACATGACTGTAATACATTTCAAATATCTTAAAAAATTATCCATTAACCATTTAAACCTAGCATCATTTATTAGATGCATTTTAAACAATACAAAATGTAAAATATTCATTAAACAAAAATAAGGGGGGGGGGGGGCAATAAGTGCAACACATTAACTACATTTGGAACAGATGTCATATTCGCCCCATATTGGCGCGATTTTTTTCGGTTGCCAATTTGGCGAAAACATCAACAGCATAAACAACATAATCCGGGTTACCACATCAAGCCCTTTAGCGCAAGTTAAGTACCCGTTGCCTATATGATATTGGCGACAGAAAAAAATCGCGCCAATATGGGGCGAATATGACATCTGTACCCTACATTTATACAGTAAACAAGTTTAAACATTAGAAACATTTAAATTTGCTACACAAAATGTGCATTGAAAAAACAGTTCACAATAAAAATATATATTCCATATTTTCCAAGAATAATGCCACAGTTACTTAAAAAAAAAATAAATAAATAGTTTAATGCCACACCGAGTACATCGCCGCACTGTGTATAACGTCACATATGTTATAAAAACATACCAAGTGAAATTAACTAAAATTATTAACTGATGGACATAAAATTAAACATTTTGAACTTCAATTAATTCCACTATCAACATTATTTATTTTAACAAACGAGAAAAAAATAATAATACAGTTGCACCGAATAATTTATGTTATACATTTGAAAATCCATCAAAACTCTTCGTCCTCAGTATCACTGTGGAATAATTTTTAAATTTCAGGTGACAAACTTTGATCGGTGTTTATGAAATCATCTGCATCATCCGTGTCATTATCAAAATAGCGAGCTGGCATATCGGATCTCGGATGTTACGATCGGGATTGTACGCCTGATTGTGTTTAAGTTTAAGATTAATTGAGCTGTTGCCAAACGTGACTACTATATATATATTTTTAATGCTGAAAGTAATTACGAACATAGAGTAAAATAGTTTTCCCGTAGCTCTATCGGCGCTGACGAAGATTGAAGAAGAGAGAAAATGGGAGGAGTTATTCCTTATATGACATGCAAGAGGGTTCGTAAATATCGTGATATTTTCAATATATATCCGATATTTTCAAAATTGTCAGCTTACTGTTGATTATAAAGATTTTTAGGCTTAATATAAATTAGAATCTAAAATATATTACATTTAGCATGAAAACGTAATAAAATAATATTCTAAATGTCTTTATTTTTTTTTTTTTTTTTTTACAAAATTTATGATCAAATAATCGAAAACACAATCTTCCTGTAAAAGTTGCTTTTTCACTCATCAAAACACAGAATGCAGGATTCAGTTTAAAAATAAATAAAAATACACAACAAATTCTGAAATACAAAATAAACTTTATTTTTTCTATTGAAGAATTTGAACATTAATGTAAGTTTGTCTGCTTTTTCATTCCCTAACCTACTGATACTAAACAATTTAGACTGAAGTAAATCAAAACTAGAAAAGATTCTAATGCATCTATTAAAGGAGAAGCTGTAAACAACTGATGAATTAAATTATTTTTCATGGGCTGTTCTAATTTAATATTATCCCACCAAATTTTTGGTTCAACATTTAAATATTCAGTTTCAAACATAAAGCTTATAAAATTGAGATTTTTTTTTCTAAAATCCAATCACCAATTAACCCCTTTATCCCATTCTAATTCTAGCAGGTGCAGTCTACAAAAAGAATTGAGACAGGGTAGGGAGGTGTTGTTCAAAGACAGATTTTTGATGACGGTAATGGGAGAGCTGCAGATACAGCCCAAAACTAGTTTTTGGAGTGTAGGAAATATTTTGTGAGCTATTTTTAGTTATTTATTTACAGATGGGCTAATTTTTAATAACAGTTGAAGAATTCATTTGCACTTCTTTTGACTGAAAATATTTTGAAAATAAATATCGGATATATATCATGATATATATCAAGGTATGTATCCATTGATCAACGAACCCTGCATGCAAGATGCTAGGCGAACTTGAGGAGAACCATTGCGATTGGATGTGATGCCCGGACAAAGTGTAATTTTTTGCTCATGAAAATTGTATCTTTTGTAAACATCGGTGAACACGCTGATACGTTTTCACCGTGCGAGACTGTTTTTCAGAAGTACGACATAAGATAATGGATTATTTATTTTTTTTATAACCAGATTTCTAAATTTTTTAATGAAGATCGATGGTAAATTTGGTTCTATTAAATGGTGAAAAGTTGCATAATGTTTAAATGAAAAAAAGAGCCGCATCTTTTATCACAACCGCACAATATATACAAAGTGTTAAAACATTAAGTCACTTCACACATTTTCCAAAACAATTTGCATAAAGCAAGGTGCTGCACATAATCAGTAACAGAAGAAAACTCCCTGCATTCAGCCATACAAGAAAACTGCGTAGAATGCAAAGTGACTGGGTAAAAGAGCGGAAAACCGGCAATGTGTGGATGCAAACGATTTTTGCTCATAGATCAGGGCAAGGTATTGGCAGGAGGATTAAAAATATGTTCAGACATTCTTAACTTGCAAAAAACTTGCATGCCTGCCTCCTGCCTGTCATTTGATCTATGATATAAAAAAGCAATGAAAAAATTTTTTTAATTTCTATATGGACAATTGCAGCAATGTTGGTATTACAGAAAGAAAAACAATTCATTTTTAATGTTTTAATCTTTTCATAATATACAGTAGACTCCCTCAAATTCGCACAGCTTGGGACCAAAGGTTGTGCGGATTTCTGATCATTGATTTGTTTACATTTTTGAAACATTGATTTGATTGGTAGTTGAGCAAGGGAAATTATAATGAATGCTTACAATAAAGTGAAACATTAAAATAAGTAAAATATTAAAATAATTTATTAATTTAAACGTAAGTAATTATTAAAATAATTATGTAAAATAAAAATTTAGAAAAATATTAAATTATTACCGGTGAAATCGATTTAATTAGATTCCAAAAGTCCTATGCTGCCATCTAGTGGTAACGCGATCATAAGATCGATACGTCATCATATAGATATGCTAATTTATATCAAAATCATAAGTAATGTAAATTTATTTAGTAATAAATCAACTGTAATAACTAAAGGAGAATGATTAACAAAAATATTAGTAAAAAAAAAAAAAAAACATTGCGGTAGTCGCTGATTTCGTCGCCATCTTGAATTTTGTTCCTGCAACTTAACTGTATATTTCATTGTTTACGTCTGAAAAATATGCAGATTTTAGGCGTTCGCGGATTTAAGGGAGTCTACTGTATTATTTTACGTTAATAATTTCGTGTAATTATTATTAAATTATTTTAATATTTTACTTAATTATTTTAATATTTTACTTATTTTAATATTTTATTTTACTGTAACCATTCACTCGAATTTTTAATGCTTAACTACATTCAAATTACAGTTTAAAAAATGTAAACAAAACAATGATCAGAAATTCACAAAATTTAAAAATCTGCATTACCTCTGATTTCAACTTGTGTGGATTTGAGTCTACTGTATACATAAAACTGTGATGTTTTAATGATTGCATGAACCAGGACGATGTTTACCATAATTTCACAAGCCGGAACAATATTTGTTACAATTTTACAAGGGAGAACATCTTTCCTGTTTGCTCTGGTACATTTTGAGCACTGGTTTTCATTTTAAAAAATAAGACATACTGTTCAATGTATGTAATACAAAATATGCCTCTTCTGCAATCTAAGGGAAAATTTAGCATCCTGAAGAACTAATCAAAAATTTTTTATGCCTATCTTTTCCAATTTTTTTCTTAAATGATGTGCTGCACATGTGCGGTGTCACTGCAATATTTTAATTGCATTGCACTTTTATCATTTTTAGTGAGCAAGTTTTTTCTCTCTTTCTATGTAATAGAGAAACTAAAAAGAAGCAACAAAATTTACTCAATTTTTAAAAAATGACAAAGAAATTCATAACTTGTTTTAAATTATTTTTTAATTTTCATAATAATATAATAATAATAATAATAATGCACTTTATTGAATGTTAATGAAATGGAGAGATAAAAAGTCCATTTCCTTTTAACTCTTGGAAATTTATTTTCTATTCATAGCATTTTTAACATTTTAAGGAAAAGCTTCTATAAAATTGACGTACAAAATGAAACCTTTTCATACTAATTTGGGACTATTGAATATAAAAATAACGGAAATAAAGTTTTAAACTTAAGTTTTATTTCTTATATAATAGTACAAAATTGGAAACTAAATACAACTAAGGTTAGTTGGGGCAACTGGGACATGATTTTACAATGTGACTCTTGGGGCTTCTGACAATTCAGCTTCAAAAAACTAATGTTCAATTGAATTAAAGTCTGAACTTCTGTAAATGTGTTCAGTTAGGTTCCCTCTATCAGACAGAAAAGCTCAAAATTACATTTAAATATATAAAAATGTGCATATTTCATCTTTTTTTCCTCATGGGTCCAGTTGCTTCAAAAAATGGGGTAACTGGACCAGGGGGGGTCTATATTCCACACGCGTTCATATTTTTTCATATCGGATATCAGGTCCTCTTTGAAAAAGTGTAAACAACTTTAAAAAATTTAAACCAGGCATATCATGTAAATTATATGTCAATAAACAGCGTTGTAAGAGAAACCTTTGCTGTCAATGTGACTAAAAAGCACTAAATGTGAAAATATTAGATTTATTTATACCAAAAACATAAAACTTAAGGAAGTACTTATGTACTTTAGTATAGGTAATAAGTATAAAAGTCACATGGGTATTTTAAGGAAAAAAATAGCAAGGTAAATCTATGAACAAACGGCTATGTAAGTACTTAAGTACTTTATCCAGGGGTCGCATTATATAGGGAAAATTTTATTGTTCCTACCAGAACCCTTACAGAAAGGTGCGATGAAGATATTATTTTCAAAATAGTGGTAGGAACGATAAAAGTTTCCCTATAGTAGGACTGGGCGATGTAGAAATTTCTTAAATCGATTTATCATCCATCCAACATCGCGATTTAGTGCTAAATCGCGATTTAACATTTTAGAATATGGAAGCCTATTTTTTAATTTTTAGTAACAAAATATGATCTTTGTGCCCCCCCCCCTCTCTCCTATATTATTTAGTATACTTAGCTTTTAATTTGTCAAATAATTTTGAAAAGAGGTACAGTGGTGTAGTCGTAAAAAAAACAGAGGGTATACGTTCTAAGCAGAGGGTATACGCTCAAGGCAGAGGGTATACCCTAGTATATATATACTATTGCTTTCTTGAGAAACAGAGGGTATACGGTGTTCCTTAAAAAAATCCAGAGGGTATACGGCGTATGCACCCGTATACCCTCCACTACATCCCTGAAGAGGTATATTTTACACATAAAAAAGCTTTGAATGTCCCAAAACACTAGTTTTTTTTTTGTTTTTTTTTTTTTCCATTCTAAAAGTTAGTGACCTATTGTAATACATTTTATAAACTCATTTTATAAGAAGTAATATAAAAGAATTTTTTTTTTTTTTGCTTGACTTGTTTGTTATGCATGCTACAATCTAAATTCCTGAGGGGGGGGGGGGGGGGTGCTTCCCCTAGCTCACTCAAATAGCACTTCATTGCTAACAGCCTACATACACTTTTTTTTTTTTACAGACACAGATTTAAAAAGTTACTGAGGTAAAACAGAAGCATATTAAAAGACTTCAATGATGAATTTAACTATTCATTTACCATGATGAGAAAAGTAGTAAAAAAAAAGGGGGGGGGGAGAGATGAGAAATAAGGTGCAATTTTATATCTTTTTAACTTTTAGATTAAAATAAGATTTGTTTAACATAAATGCTGACATTTATATAGCGGATGGAGAAGGATTGAAAGTGTGACCCTTGGAGCACATGACTGAAATTGCTGATTTTTTTCATGGTTGTTGCCATCCTTTAAGATTAGTAATAAAATATAATCTTAAAATATATCCCTTTTTAATGATAACAAAATGCCAAAAAAGCAAAAAATCGCAGATCTGCAGAAAAATCTAATGAATGCCTCCTCCAGCCCTCCCTCATTTTGCTGTACAAATAAAGTTACTTGACTCATTACAGAATTTTATTAAAGTATTTTTAACTAATTACAAAATAATAATAAATTAAAACTAAAACATTCCCATAATTCCTAAACATATAAAAATTAATTTTTCATGAAAATAATGCATAAAAATATAAACTAAAAATGGATGAATTTGGATATAAATAGTGAATCAATTTCAGCAAGATACTCAATCCACGTGACTGGCGTTGAAATCGGATGTCAAACCTGATGCATGACTATTTTAAAATATTTTAATTAATTACAGAATAATAGAAAATAAAGAATATGTATTAAAATATTACCCAAACATGGGGAAAATGAATGTTTCATTAAAAGAATGCATAAAAATAAAAACTGAAATTCGATGAATTTGGATTTTAAATATGAAACTTTTCTTTTTTTTCCAACCATAAATACTCAATCAATTTCCGGAAAAAAATATTATTAGTAAAAGAAAAATATTTCTTGTGGATCACGGCCAAATAGTAATGCACAAAACAATGCATGACTATACTTTAAAATAATTTCATTAATTACAAAATAATAGAAAATAAAAAATAAATGTTGAAATATTACTAAAACATGTAAAAAATGAATTTTTCATCATAAGAATGCATAAAAGTATAAACTGCAAGTCGATGTGTTTTGATTTTAAATATAAAACTTTATTATTATTATTTTTAATCATATAAATGCTGAATGAATTTCAGGAAAACAATCTTTTGAAACAATGCAGGATTCTACTTTAAAACATTTTAATTAATTACAGAATATTGGAAAATAAAAAATACATATTGCAATATTACTCAAATATGTGAAAACTTAATTTATCATCAAAAGATTGCATTAGCATATAAATTGAAATTCGATGAATTTGGATTTTAAGATTTAAACATTACTTTTCCTTTCAACTTTCCACTATATAAGTTCTTAATTTCTGAAAAATACACATTCCAATCTCGTAAACTCTGAATCTTGTTTACAAAATAAATGAATATCAATTCTTACTTAAATCATCGTTTTCTTAAATCGCCTTTTTCTTAAATTGGATCCTGCTAAATCGATTTAACACCAGCTTGCCTTGTTTTCATTAAATTATCTTTTTCTTAAATCGGAAAGCATGGAGGCTTGCGATGTTTGCTTAAATCGGATCGTCCTAAATCGATTTAACACCAGCTTGCCTTGTTTGTCTTAAATCGGAAAGCATTGAGGCTTGCGATGTTTGCTTAAATCGGATCCTCCTAAATCAATTTAACACCAGTTTGGCATGTAAGTGGTAGATACATCAAAGTAGATAAATCGGTTTTCTGATGTTAGCTCTGAATCAGTATTTTGTTTTAAACCGATTTAAAGCCAATGACTAAATTGCGATTTAAGATAATGGCTAAATTGCAATTTAAGACATTGGCTAAATCGCGATTTGACATTAGTCAAATCGCGATTTCCGATTTTAGCTTAAATCGATTTAAGACCAATGGTTAAATCGGATTTCCGATGTAAGCTTTAAATCGATTTAAGAGTTAAATCAATTTAATGCCCAGGCCTACCCTATAGAATGCGACCCCTATGTAGTACAATTTCAAGGTCTGGCTATCTCGTTTTCGGCTAGGTACTTGCATTCGTAAAATGTTGAAATAATTTAATGACACCAATATTTACAAGAGAGTCTATCTGAAAACAAGTAAAAGTATATTTTCGCGTACTTAATAAAGGTGAAATTTTCATTATAAAATTCAGGTGCCAATGTGGCAATTAGGAATTAAAGTTAAGTGATGCCATAACGGCATCACCGCCTCTCAAGGGGCCAAGAAATTTGGTTTGATACCACTCATATGCTTTTTTTAAATTTCATTACATAATTTTAATAAGGTATTCTATCATTTTCTTTATTGTGAGCAAAAAACAATGGAGAAATTTACTTCTTGTAGTAAGAGAAACACAAAAAAATTATTTATAACTATTGGGGTAACTGGATCCAGCATGGTCCAGTTACCCCGAATACATGTCCCAGTTACCCCATTCTTGAAAAATTTGTGGGGTAACTGGGACACCGGGCTTACATTTGAAACATTAAGTAAATATGTATGGGTCATTCCATGTCAAATCACCCAGGGCATGGCACCCACCATCACCAATTTTGATAAAATTCAGAGAATTTGCAGAGTTTTTAATGCTGATTCCAAAAATGTCAATCATATTGAAATTGATCAAACGGTTTGTCAGATATGAGCTTTTAAATATCTTCCAAGATTGCCGATTTTCCGCCATTTTGAATGGCACATGTGACAACATAAAGGTCTATAACTTCTTTCAGGTTTAAGCTAGAGCTTTCAAATTTTTTTTGTTCTGCTCAGAATAAAGTAAACTTTCATCTAAACAGATTTTTGTGCAATTTATTCCATTAAAATGCTGTCAGAAAATGACTTTTTGCCATTTTTTTAATTAAAAAAAGGTATAACTTCAATAGCCAATTCCCCTCATTGTTCCTCCTTCAATTTTCATCTAATTGCATAAATAGGCAGCTAAAAGTGTGTTTTGATGCCTGATAAAAAAATTTTAATGGGCAGTTTGTAGGTTTTTTGTTTAAAGAAGAATTTCAATTTTACCGACTTCCATAAGTAACGGAAAGTACAAGATAATGTTGATATTTCTTTTATTACCAGAAGTATCATAAATATTTACATCTAAAAGTTTGAGAAGGTTTTATCTTTCATAAACATATATATATATTTAATGTGGCTAAAAAGAAGGGGAATCCCTCAGGAATTATAAATAGGAATGCTAATAATGAATTCCTGCAAGACATAGAAGTATTTTCATGACAAATTGAAATCTATTGCAAAGTTTCAGTAAATTTAAAAAAAAAAAGAAATGATGGAAAAAATTCTACAAATTGTCACATTTTATAGCAAAATCATACTTGTATATTATACAAAATGATAAAATTACAATTGTTAACTAAATACAATAACTAAAAATTATCGTACTTCAAAATTATACAAAATAACATTTAGCACATACACGGTAAAAATACTATTAAAAATATATCTACATTCAAAATAAATATAATTAGTTAAAAAATTAACTCTGTTGTATTAATATTGCTGCTCAAAGTGTGTTTTGATACCTGTTATAAATTTTTTAATGGGCGATCTAAAAATTTTTAATTTAGTTAAAAAAAAAAAAATTATATACTTTATTTCACTTTGGTTCATTTTTTAAATGTAAATAACATTAAAGCTGTAATTATTGTTGAATTATAAATCAAAAATTGCTGTCCAAAATATGAAATTTCTAATTAAGTAATTACTAAAATTATCTGATTGGGTTAATTTATTACCAGAACTTTCCAGAAGACATAATTTTAACCAATAATATCCCTTTGGTTTGCCATAAGGGGTTTTCTCAACCAACCAGATAGATGTACTTACCAGAAAGAGATTTTCAATGAGTTGGACTAAAATTACTTCCCAGAAGATTTTTTCAACCAACCAGATTAAGCTGAATTTTACATCTTGTTATGCCAATCTGTTAAAAAAGATTAAAGTTTCTCTTTTGATCTTATAACTATAAATGATGCTGCTTTGTTGTATTAAGTTAGATGTTTTCTTATGGATAAACAAAAGATGTACAATATTAGTTTAAATATTAATAATCCAAATTGTGATTTAAATAATCCTCAAGCTATCCACCATTGCAATGAGTTATCCACCAAAAATAAAGAACTTCTTGCATTAAGATGCAATTTAGAAGATAGCGAAAACTCAACAATATGCTTTGCTCACAGAGAACACTTTCTGCATATGTAAATTCAGCAAAAGAAATCAGAAATGTTTTCATTTATTTAATCTTCATCCTAACAAGACCAAGAAAAGTATCCTTACATGTGATAAGTGTGTATCAAGCTAAGAATTACAGGCATAAGCTACATAATGATGCCATTCCTGGTAAGAAACTATGTTCAACCTGTAGGGAAAAAGCAAAAGCTTTGCTGGAAGTACATGTGAAAGAACAGAAAGACTTGTGTCAGTCCACTGATTTTTCTGAAGAAATTACATCAAACATGGATCAGAAAGAAAAATATCACGTAAAGCTTAATGGAAGTTCACCACTAAGGTTACATACAATTTCTGCACACAGGAAAGTGTCTGCTGGAGAAAGAAAATTACCTTGCAAAAAAAGGTTTCTTGCACCCTTGATTTGGAAGAGAATGTTCTTCAGAGGGAAAACAGTAGCTCTGATGAAGATAATGTAAATCAAAAGAAAAGCTTCAAAGTTCAAAAGATTAAAGGAGATGATGAAAGAAAAGTTTCCACAAATTAGTCCCAGAGAAAAAATTCAGTTGCTAACTTTGATTCCTGAGTCATGATGGTCAAGAAAAAAAATAATTGAAACCTTTAGTGTAACTGAGTACCAAGTATAGACTTTATACTTGGGACACTATAAAATCTGTGGAAGAATTTCATGAAGATAATGAATTTTCATGTCTCATGCCTGGTCAGGGAGATACGGTCAGCCTAAAAAGAATGTCTGCCTATGTTCAAAAAAGGTTTCTTCTTTGTAATCTGAATTAACTGTATATCCAATTTAGATTGAAATTTCCTACCAATAATAAAACAGGGTTTTCAAAATTTGCTGACCTGCGACCTAAGCTCTGTGTCTTAGTTGGAAGTTCTGGCACACATTCTGTCTGCATGCATACAATACGTCAGAAAGTTCAGTTGCTTATTGCAGCAACAGGGATTGAAGAAAAATATGAAGATTTAATCCAGAAATTGGTTTGAAGTTCTAACAATACAAATTGTATGTTACATATATGCAGCAAATGTCCCAAGAAAGATGTTCTTGAAGATTTTTTTTAAGTTAAAATATCCAGATTTTGATCCTGAAGACGCAATTGAACATAAACAGTGGGTATCAACTGATGGAGTGCGATTAACATCACATACATCTACTCTGTACGATTTCATTCATCTTATTCTTAAAAAGATTGAAAAGCTTGTACCCCATACACGCATACCCAAGTCCCAAAGCATTTATTTAAAAAAAGGATCTTACTAGTCATGAGGCTCTCATACAAATGGATTTTAGTGAGAACTTTTCTTTTGTATTGCAAGACAAAGTTCAACAGCTACCATTGGACGCCTGGTTGCTGTACTTTACATACAGTTGCATTCTATGGAAAGTAAAAAAATGTAAGCAGTTTAAAAAGTGAAAGCCTTTGCATGCTTTCAGATGATATGGACCATGATGTATCAATGGTTTACCAGACTCAAAAATTAATCATGCAGCATTTAAATAATAAGTATATCTTAGCTACAAATGTAGAATATTTTACTGGTGGCTCTGCTGCCCAATATTAAAATTGAAAAACATTTTTGAACCCTTGAACATGATTTTGATGGAATAAAAGCAAAATGGAGCTTTTTTGCTATAAGTCATGGAAAATCTGTTTGCAATGGGGTGGGGGGGGTGGAACTGTTAAAAGACTTGTAAAAGCAAGTCTGCAAAGGCCGTTGCATGATCAAATTGCAAATGTAGCTATGATGTATGAATATTGCTGGCAAAACATTGATGGTATAACATTTTTTATCATCACAAAAAGTGACATGTTAAAACTGCACAACAACATGTCTCATCGGATGCAACTTGCTACGACAATTCCTGGAACATGCAGTATGCATTATTATGGATCTACAGAAAACTTACAAGTGGAAAAAGAATAAATACTGATGAAAATTTTTCTGTCTGTTCATCTTTTGATAGGAATATTAAAGAGACTTTGGATATTCCATTTCTTAAAAGTTATGTAGCAAGTATGTATGAATGGAATTGGTATATAGGCTTAGTGTCAAAAGTCCACAAAAAAGGAGATGCAACTGTTAAATTCATGCATCCACAATGGCCTATCACCTTCATATTATTGGACAGAAAATGACAGTTGTAATGTGCTTTTTAGTCATACCTTTTGTGCATGTGACATCAATACTACTAATGGTAGAATATATAAACTTGGTTATGCATCCAGTGTTTTAATAAGCACCAAGTGGGCAAAACATAAAATTAGAAGGAAATAAAATCAAAATATAAAGAGAACAAATTTTATTTATTATCTTTATTTTTAATTGTTATTGATGTAGATATAATTTCAATAACATTTTTAATGTGTATGTGCTAAATGTTATTTTGTATACCGTAATTTCCGGTGTATAGTCCGCAGGTCAAACAATTCAGTTTGGACCCAGAAATTTTATTCAGTATTTGAAGACTAATATTTACCGTGATCTAAAAAGTTACATTATATTTTAAAATATTTCTGGGTCGAAACGTGATTGTTTGATCTGCGGGCTATACACCGGAAATTACGGTAATTTTAAAGTACGATAATATTTACTTAATGTATTTTTTTTTAATTGTATTTTGTATTATATACATGTATGATTTTTCTATAAAATCTGACTTTGTAGAATTTTTCCCATTATTTCTTTTTTACTTATAATTTACTGAAACTTTGCAATAGATTTCAATTTGTTAGGAAAATACTTCTATGTCTTGCAGGAATTCATTATTAGCATTCCTATTTATTCCTGTGGGATTCCCCTTCTTTACAGCCACATTAAAAAATATGTATATGTTTATGTAAGATAAAGCCTTATCAAACTTTTAGATGTAAATATGTATGATATTTCTGGTAATAAAAGAAATATCAACATTATCTTGTACTTTCCATTACTTATGGAAGGTCAGTAAAATTGAAATTCTTCTTTAAACAAAACACCTGCAAACTGCCCATTAAAATTTTCTTATCAGTCATCAAAACACACTTTGAGCTGCCTATTTATGCAATTAGATGAAAATTGAAGGGGGAACAATGGGGGAAATCAGCCATTAAAGTTACGCCTTTTTTTAATGTAAAAAATGACAAAAAGTCATTTTCTGATAGCGTTTTAATGGAATAAGCTGCACAAAAATCAGTTTAAATGAAAGTATACTTTATTCTGAACAGAACAAAAAAAATTTGAAAGTTCTAGCTTAAACCTGAAAGAAGTTATAGACCTTTACGTTGTCACATGTGCTATTCAAAATGGCGGCAAATCAGCCATCTTGGAAGGCATTTAAAAGCTCATAACTCACAAACCGTTTGATCAATTTCAATATGATTGACATTTTTGGAATCAGCATTAAAAATTCTACAAATACACCAAAGTTTATCAAAATTGAAGGTGGTGGGTGTCATTTTTAGAAAATTCTGGGTGATTTGACATGGAATGACCCGTATAGATACCTAATAATATTAATGTAGTTATATGTCTAATCTTTAAAAAAAATGATTGTTTAATAAAAGTACTTACAGTATTTTAATAATCAGCCGAGGAAGTTCAACCATATAGACGTTGTTTTTTAAAAAAGAAACATAAATTTTTGACAACCTATCACAGCAAAGTGAGATTTATGATCGAGTTGATACACGTTGTTTTAGAAAGTAGAGATTAAGGGGCATTGTTTACAAAAGCTAAAACTTAAAAAGCACCAACAGTTTTTTATAAAATAGCCTATGGCCCAGTTACCTCGTGGTTCCAGTTACCCCAACTAACCTTATTTGGCCCAAATTCTGCTCATAACAGTTTATAATTTGTATGACTAATGAGCAAATTGGAAAATTTCATTTGTGGCAAGTGACCAGTAATAAATAAATGAAGGAGGTAGGTAGACAAGCAGTGACTTTTGATGTGCTACAGTGAGGTATGGGACAGCTATAAAACAGTATGGTAAGGCACAGATAGTCTAGTGTTGGCTTGGCTAGATATACAGTTTAACAAAGATTGTTGGTTGATATAATGTCTGTCACAATATCAAATTACAGTATCTTCATCACTGCAATAAAAATTCTTTCAGAATTGTCAGTCACAGATACATTAAAAAAATCATCAGTTCAATTTATTTACATTTTGAAGTAAATGAATATATTATAAATGTTATAATTAATATATTACCCCATAAAAATATTTGCATATTAGCAATTTACATTCGCCTTATTAAAAAGAAAGAATTGGACTTGTCCCATTCCTTCCTTTGCCGGCATGTCCCATTCCTCCCCACTACCTTCTTTAATGTTAAACTTCTTGTATACATAAAACTGCTGCTTTTAAGCTTAGTTTAAATTATGGATAACATGCAGTATAATCAGGGTTGTAGTGGGTAGCTGCCAGGGCTGGGCTTTTTATAAACCCTCCGGGTTTTTTACAACCCTGATAAGATTGTTGTGTTTATTTAGTATAATGAAACCGACTAAGACAGAATTTCAAGGGACAGAAGAAAAATTCTGTGTTAAACAGGTTACCGTCTTAGCAGGTATGGTATTATTCTTGCTGTAAGGACAATGACATTTTTACATTCTGTTGTAAACAGGTCCCGTTATCATAGGGTTTGCTGTATTTTATTACTGAAGGTTATTATTTGTGAGGAAAGTGGAATCATAGTCCACATTTTGATATTTTAATCCAATTTACCCAGGGAAAATTGCCCATTTAAGACTGAAGTCATTCCCATCTATTAGACTATGAAGTGTTCACAAAAATTGTATTTGAGATCAGGATGTTTTTAATACTCGTTTTTAAATTCCCTCAGTTTTTCCAGTTTTCCTTATACAGTGACAACGCTGAAGATTATTATTTGTGTGGAAGATGGAATCTTGGTCCACATTTTGGCATTTTAATCCAATTTGTCCGGGGAAAATTGCCCATATAACCCGGGTTTTTTAGAACCCTGAGTGTAATGTTACATAAATAAGCAAACTGTTACATCTATGCATAAACAAGTTATTAATTTTACAGAAAGCATAAAAAGTATATGAAGCAAATTTACTTTTGATTCTTGAAGTAATCTTTTTTTTTATACAATTGCAAGCTTATGCAGATCAGCAAATTTTTTCAAGTGAAGATTGGGCTACCATTGCTTCATCTAATGCGTGATTGATGAAATGTTTAGAATAATATAAAGAGAAAAATTACTGTCCCATTCCTCCCACTGTCCTATTCCACCCTACTCTCCCCTACCACTCACAAACATCTATTAACTCTCCTTGTTAGAAATGTTTTTGGCCCTATTGGGAATAGGGGAAGCAGTAGGTAGTATAAGTCCTTACTTGGTTGTGAAGTACTATGTTCGATGTTAGTTGTTTATGAAAAATCGAAGAAATTAATCAGTAAGTCAGTCCTATTAGTGATTAAAACTAAATAATTTATGTGTATTTAATAAATGAAATTATTTGATATAATACTTGAGAACATCCATATATGTAGTTGTGACCCGTATTGTGATGAGTTATACAAGTGATATACAGTGAATTCTCGATAAGTCGAATTCGAAGGGAACAGCAAAAATATTCGAGTTATCGTAAATTCGACTTATCGTAAATTCGACTTATCGGAAATCCTTAAATTCTTATAGGAAAGATATAAAAAATAATTCAATCATATAAATAGGAATTGCAATTATACTGTAATAACGGAGTCTGGCAAAATGAGCACTAAAGAAAAATACAATTTAATAGTACATAAGGTACTTATAAACTCAAATTTTGTGAAAAAAAACTCGTTAATGATGACTGCTTGAAGGAACTTTTTTGTCTTTCAATGGTTAGAAAGTCGCTCACATTTTGTATAGAAAGGAAAGAAGAATCGTCCACAACGTCTCTGCTTTCGAGATATTGCTGTAGTGTCATCATTGTCGCACGTGCTTCATGATTATTTGGTGGTGAAATGCAATTTACTTCCTCATCATCTTCTTCAGATTCAGGATCGTTCTCCACCTTTTTTATTGCTTCAACTATATCTGAATCACTAAGTTCTCTGCAAACTGCAACATTTTCGTCAATATTCAAAAACTGAGTATCATCTTCTTCAGAAATAACTTGATCTTGTAGATTTCATTCACAATACACGAGTCCACATTGCTTGCAAAGAAGCCACATCTACTGCAGCAATTTTTGATATTGATTTGTTTCACATAGTTTTTGCAGGCACTCGAAATTAGACTTGTTGCTTCTGACACATCAACATTTTTGATTTATTCCATTTTCGTCATTCTCGATTGCCTTCCGCACTAGACATTTTCTGTAAGAATGCTTTAAACATTTAATTATTCCCTGGTCTGCTGGCTGTAGCTTAGAAGTTTTGTTAGAAGGGAGAAATTCTAACTTGATAGATTTCAAGTTCAAAGGTTGACTGTGAGTTGTACACTAATAAACGAAGACCAACACTTTAAGGTTTTTTGCATGAAACACTACATCCAAATTTCTGATGATTTCCTCAAACAATATTAGAGTTCTCCAAGCTTTGTAATTTGATCTGTACTGTAAGTGACTTTTTATGTTTGAAACAGCGAGGATTTTTGCATTTACCGATCACCAGTAAAGCATTTGCTCCGGCAAGGACAGTTAAACGTTCTTTACTTAACTTTCCACTGGAACATGATTCCCCTTAAACATCATCGTCTTGTTAGGATAACATTTGTTAAAAAGTCCCATTTCATCCCTATTGAAGACATCGTCCGCACTATAACCAGCAGGAAGTTTTGGGCAATGAAACTGTCTTCGATTCATCTCCAAAACATGATGTTGTGTCTGACTTTAAACTTTTTGAGCCACCCCGTGCTTTCAGTGAAGCCTTCCACATTCAATAATTTTGCGAAATCCAAAGCTTTCTCACGTAACATCGTACCACTTAAAGGAATTATATTCTTCTGTGTCCTGTAATATGTAAACCATTTACGACTCTTTCGATATCTGGGAAGGCACACGTTGAGTTGACATTTAACTTATGTCTTTTGAAAATGCTTTCTTTATCTTTCAGTATGATAGATAACGTATTGAGAGGGATACCATGTTTCAGGGCTATATCTTTTTTCTTTAAATAAGGATTGTCTTCAATATCTTTTATCAAATTTACTTTTTGTTCCAAAGTAAGAATTTGTAATTTCTGCTTCGACATTTTGAAAGACCCAACTGAAACTTATTTATCTCATTAATATTGTTGTGCAATCATGCAATGGGATGTTCCCAAGTATATGAAATATATATATAAAAAAAAACACAAAAAAGTGTATTAAATAAAAAATTATTATTCAGGGACATGAAAGTTAAAAGATTGTGAGAATGCCCCATATACATATTATAATATTAATATATATAACATCTTATAAATATCACTAGCCATAACCATGCTGCTAATGAATCTGTTTACAAATCATCTGAAGGAATATATAACCGCTTTGCTTTTACCCTTTCGTGTAACACACGTGTTCCATGACTTCATGAGTTATGAAGCTCCAAAGATCCCAATCCAAACAAACATATTAGCATCGCAATTCACTCACACCGAACTGATAGACCACGAGCCAGCAACAGATTTTGATGACCAAGTTCCTCTCGGCCGATAATTTGTAAAATGCTTCAGAGAGATGTATCATGATGTACAGGTCTGCACGGGCCGGAATTTCCAGGCCCGGGCCCGGCCCGAACGAAAGCTATCTTGGCCCGGCCCAGCCCGGTGTAAAATTTGAAAGTTCGGCCCGGGCCCGGCCCGTTTGCATTTTTACAGTTCCTGGCCCGGCCCGACTCAATTTCTACAAAATAAATCCGTTTTGTCTCGCATACAATTAAGATTCTTTTAATTAATACTACGTGCATATTTATGGGAATATTTTACAGTATATTTTAGATTACTATGTGCTCGCAAAAAACAAAAAACACACAATAGTAAACATCAACGATTACTTAGTGTTTTAGTCATCGTCTCTATAGACATTTCAAAATTCAAATAAGGATTCATTAAAATATTAATGCAGTTCAGAATAAAGGATTAAAAACATAACTTTTGAAGCTGTGTAATAAAAAGTAATTTTGTGAAAATATTTCTCTCATTTTTAAGGCTTTTCTCAAGTCCAAAGGAGCTACATTTCGACACATTTATGAATTCATTTCTTTTCGGAAACGCGTAAGATTGGCAGGTATTCTTATTCAGAAACTATGTAAATGCCGTTTTTTTCATAGATAAAAGCAATATATCTTTCTGAAAATATTGCCAAAGTTAACGTTTTGAATCGAATTTCCGGAAGCGATAGCACAGGAAAGGAGAAAAACGTACAGTCACGTGACAAGAATCTCTGTTATCTCTCTAAGTAATTTATCAATTATGGAGAAAGCTATTCGTTTCCAAATGCCTTCAATAGTCAGGCCTGTCAATTTTATGCTTTTATAGTTAAAAATGAATCAGAAAATGTGTCTGAAAGTTTCACATTGTTGAGCAGTGAATATGAGAACCACTTTAAGGTATATTTCCAACGATACTGTTAACATAAGTTCATTATCACTATTAATACTTTTACAAAACATAATGCCTGTCCTACACATCCTGAGATCGATTAAGACCAGTTCCGTCCCGGCACGAGTCTGCTGAAAAAAAATTAAACCCGGAGTCAGACATCTAGTAACTGTACGGTGCCGATCTCTACGATGGACATGTTACATTTCTGTATTGATGTTAAACTCGCATCGGCTCCTGACACACATTTATACTTCTCGAGAAAATCATATTCATTGAAAATGGCTTGTATTTTATCTGCTTCGCTTGAATTCTTATATCGAGCCGATACGCCCGATTAATTTTTTTATCGGCCCGGCCGTGCAGGCCCGTTCAATTTTTTTGCCGGCCCGGCCCGTTTATTTTGTCTGTCGGCCCGGCCCGGCCCGTTGAAAAAATTGCCCTAATTCTGCCGGGCCGGGCCGGATACGGGCCTCGGGCCAAGCCCGGGCCCGTGCAGACCTCTATCATGATGCCATGTGAACTTCAGCTGCGGTTCCGTGGGTGGGTTGAGCAGCGGTAGCCTCCCAAACACGTAAAAAGAAAAAAAAAATTAGTCATTTCCTCCCGGTTGAAAATTTGTCAAATTATAGCTAACCCAATATCTTGAAGAAAAAAAAAAGTTCAGCTGATTATAAAGTGGTGGCTAATGCATCAGCTGGTCACATGGACATCAAAAAAATATACAGGTTGCAAAGGAAAGTCCCTTTAACCTGAAAATACTTGCGAACGGAGAGAGCTACGGGTATGGAAGTGAGGTAACGGTATGGTAAAGCGACTACGCCCGACCTAATGCACAGCACAATGCAAGCGCAAACAGCGCCCCCTAGTGGCGAAATTTGGAAGATAGCTATTAAAAATCGTAAACAAAAAGAGATAGAGATAAATTTTCAATTAGAAAGTTTTAGAGCATCAATTAATTAGTAAGAAACGACATTTGGTTCACACGGATAAGATAAATCGTCTCCTGTATACCCAAAAATGTCCGAAATCGATGAGCGAGATTCTACTTTGCCTATTCACATTCCGTAAATGTAGCAGTGCACAATTTCAGATTGTGACGTTGTGCTGTGCTGTAATGTCTGTAAAAATTTAATTTCCAATGAATTTAAAATTTTAGATTAACTCCTTTCAGGGACAGAAGATTTTGTTCGTAAACTGATGAAATAATTTACTGACACCAGAATATTCAAACGAATTTCTTACAAAATAAAATCCCGCTAATTTTAACTTTCATTACAAAAGCAAAAATTTTTAAAAATATTCTTGCTGCCATTTGTCAGTTTTGGAATTAAAATGGAGGATTTCCATCTACGTCACAATCTGAAATTGTTCACTGCTACATTTACGGAATGTGAATATGCAAAGTAGAATCGTCGCTCATCGATTTCGGACAATTTTGGGTATACAGGCGAAAATTTATCTTATCCGTGTGAACCAAATGTCGTTTCATACTAATTAATTGATGCTCTAAAACTTTCTAATTAGAAATTTTGCTTTATTTCTTTTCGTTTACGATTTTCAGTAGCTATCTTCCAAATTTCGCCACTAGGTGGCGCTGCCGTCGTTTGGGCGTAAATCGGGCGTAGTCACTTTACTATACCGTTACATCACTTCCATAGCTGTAGCTCTCTCCATTCGCAAGTATTTTTAGGTTAAAGGGACTTTCCTTTGCAACCTGTACATTTTTTTCATGTTCATGTGACCAGCTGACACATTACCCACCACTTTATAATCAGCTGACTTTTTTTTTTCCTTCAAGATATTGGGTTAGCTATAATTTGACAAATTTTCAACCGGGAGGAAATGCTTAATATTTTTTCTTTTTAGGGTTTCGTTCATCTCACGAAACCCTATTCGTCTCGCTCCTTTGTCTGTCTGTCTGTCTGTCCGTCACAGAGCTCGTTCTCAGAAACTATACATGTTAGAGACTTGAAATTTTGGGTACTTATAGCTGAACACCTCACATCAAACAACAAATCATAAAATTTTGAAAAAGTTGGTAATTAACCGAATTACGGGCTAATTAACTTCTAAAATTAACCAATCCATCTTTTTAATGCAAATTCAAACTGACTTTCTCGAAATCATCGGTGTTTCTCCTAAGGGTTGCCAGTAAAATCAGCCGAATGCACGGTTACCACGGAGGAAATTAAGCCGAAAAATGAAGTGGGGATTTTAAAGAGAAATCGTATATCAGAAAATATTGGTCCGAGAAATTTGTAAATGGAATAGACAGACGCAGAAAAAAATCTACTTTCATTTGATATAAAGTTCACAATTCTACGATGTGTATAAGTTAAAATATCCACTAAAAATCGATCGATAAAAATTTAATTTCTTTAATTGGAAAGACAAGGAAATAAAAAGATTTCAATTCGGCGGGAAAGCAGGTAGACATGACGACGCTGCGGTTTTCCATAACAGCATATTTTAATACGAAATTTTAACTTTTTAAATATTAAATTTTTTGATTAAATTTTTTGGCATCCCGATGTCAAATTTCTCGCTGATTTCATTGATACCCATATCTAAGTCCTATCTTAATAACAAGCTGAAATATTAATTATTATTTAATTAATCGGTTTATTGCTATCAAATGCGTCGATTAAAATGAAGAGACGCGCTTATTTAACCACGAATTAACTTAAATTGGGAAATCTAATAATTTGCCTGGGCTTTTTGAACAGCGATATGAGATAAGTATAACTCATTCATCATCAGAAAGTTTACTTCATACCACTATTTTCTAATAGTAATTTCAGGAAATATTTTGAATTATTGGTTAAGACCGCCACTCAGTCTGTTTGAAACTTTAAGATAGTTTATAACATAGAAAAAAGTGTAAAAAAGAATGGAGTGTGATATTTCGAGGGGGGGGGGGGGAGCTAGAATTATTTTTAAAATCTTAGCGTTTGTTACCGCAGCGAATATTTTAAATTCTTGTTTAACACCGCCACCATCCCGACCCATCTATCTACGGAAAGATTGCGTAAAGGAGTTTCGTTCAGATATGCTTTTGTTAAGAATAGAGTGCATTCCCTGGTGGCGGAATGTGGAACTAACATAACGCGATTTTGTTAAAATTAGGAAATCTAACAAGTCGATCTGTTTGAAACTTTAAGATATTTTATAACACATAAGATAAAGTGTAAGAAAGAATGACACGCGAAATTCCGGGGAGAGGGGGGGGGGGCTAGATTTCTATTTAAAAAATTAGCGTTTCTGACCGCTTTAGGTGACTTTTTGAGGGAGTCCTGAGATATATGCTACTTATTTAATATAAAATTGTCTAAAGTTTAGTTACCACTATTTCCTAATAGTAATTTCAGCAAATATCTTAATTTCTTATTAAGACAGCCACCACCTCGAGTAACATATCTACTTATAGGTTGTTTAACGGAGTTTCCTTCCGATACAGTTTTGTTAAGAATAGAGTGCGCTCCCTGGGGGTGGAATGTGGAACTAACATTTTTGTTAAAATTAGGAAATATAACAAGGCGATCTGTTTGAAATTTTACGATAGTTTATAACACATTAGAAAAAGTTTATAAAAAATGGCGCGTGAAATTTCGGGAAGGTGGGGAGAAGGGGAGGGGCAAAATATTTCTTTTTTGTTTCATACCGTTTCAGGTGCGTTTTTTGATGGAGTCCTCAGATACATGCTACTTATACTTATTAAATATAAATATGTCAAAAGTTAAATTACCACTATTTCCGAATAGTAATTTCAACAATTATCTTAAATTCTTGCTGAAGACCGCCACCCCCTCGAGTAACATATCTACTAATGGGTTGTGTAAAGGAGTTTCGTTCAGATACGCTTTTGTTAAGAATACAGTGCGCTCCCTGGTGGTGGAATGTGGAATTAACAGACCGCGATTTCATTTAAAGTAGGAAATCTAACAATTCAATCTGTTTTAAACTTTAAGATACTTTATAACACACGATAATAAATTATAAAGAAGAAGGGCGCGTCGCATTTTGAGGAGGGGGGGGGGGGTTGAGGGAGGTGCGCGAACAAAATTAGGAAATATAACTGGACGATCTGTTTGAAACTTTAATATGGCTTATAAAAATAACATACATTTTTAAAATCAGGCCGCGTCAAAAATCATGGTGACCACTGCCCACTCCCCCCCCAAGGGGGGCACTTTTCTAAATTTGGCAGATACCGGTCATGTGATATATCGTAGCATTTTGGGGGGGGGGGGCGAACAAAATTATGAAATATAACAAGGCAAATATGTTTGAAACTTTAACATAGTTTAGGGTGTGTTTGCCAAAATTTAGAAGGTATTCCATGGCGATAAAAGTACTGGATGTTTTGAAAGAAAGTGTTTTGAAAAGAATATTAAACGAAACCCTTTGTGCGATGTATGATCACACTTACCCACTTGTTTTTTTTTTTTGCTACGTGTTTGGGAGGCTACCGCTGCTCAACCCACCCACGGAACCGCAGCTGAAGTTCACATAGCTTCATGATACAACCCTCTGAAGCCTTTTACAAATTATCGGCCGAGAGGAAATAACTGACGAAATTTGCACCTGGCTCGGGGACTATGAGGTTCAGTATAAGTGGAGAGAGGGTGACGGCGGATGAGGGTGTGAAATTAGAGAAATTCCTGTAGGTTCTCGTGAAATTGGAGATTCAAAAAGAGTTGTAGGTTTATTGAAATTCTACGTAGTTAACAGAGGTTCACAAATAGCGATGTTAGGGTATAAGACAAGACATACGTCAGTCACTCAGGAAAGACAGTGTGCAAAAACGTGCTTTACTTTTTAAGCCTTTCCAATAAAGTTAGTGTTTATGAGTGCTGTTTGTCTGTCCGCCAGACCGTCTGTTCACGCTCCAAGGCAAGTCACACACTAAGGCGACACATAAGACATGTCGCTTGAATTCGCTAGAAAAACTGGTTTAAAACAAGTTTGTAACAACTTCGTTCTTTGTTTCGACCGGTTTTTGCACTTCATGTTGCGCTTTATGTCGTTCTGTAGTCTCAGTGTGTGATATATCTAACTCCCGTAAATATGCTCGGATTCCCAAGCAATTGATATGTGTTAATCATGTTTACCATGGGATGTTTGGTATTCAATAGGAAGAGTGTAGCATTAATAGTTCATTTACAAGGGCACTCAAAAGTATTTCGTTACATTATGGTCAACGGGAAAAAATCGTTTGCAGTGCATTTTAATGACATCAAGCTATTTCAAATGCATTAAAAATGATATATCACTGAATTGCACTACAAGATGATTGCTGTAGAATAGGGTGTTCCACTTCTGAACCAGATCCTGAAGGCAGTGATAATAATGTTGATGAATTGTGCGAAATATCCTGTGTGCGTAAAGTTAGGGAACTGAGGAGAAAGACGATAAAGGGGATAAAGTTATTGAAAGTACGGACACTGGAACAAAACTAACAAAAATGTAATCTACTTTAACAAGTTACATATCCAAACCAGTAGGGCTATCCAAATGAAAAATGAGATTCAGAATGAAAAATGAAATTAAGATTACCTAGAGGTAGATTTTGAAGAGGAATCTATGAGACTAAAAATTCCTAGACCATGGTGACAAATATCAGAGCAATAATAAAATTTCCTATACAGGATGTCCACTCTCAACGATGTCCAATGGCTAATTCCTAAACCGTTAGTCAAAAAGTGATTTGGGGGTCAATAGAATCATTTCTTGAAAAATTACGAAATTTAATTTTTTATACGGTCCCCCAAACCTTCAAGTTATAGTTAGTAAAACTTTCCTATTACACTATAGGTCAAAATTAACATTTTTATCCAGTGGCCACTGGCCAGCACACTGATTTTTTTAACCACTGGCCAGTAACAAAATTAAGAACGCTTCATACAAAATTGTGTTTTTTTGTTTGTTAAATAACTATCAACATAGTAATTTACTAATATCTATTATTTACCATTCGATACGATTGCACACAAGTGAAGAAAAAAAAACTGGCATTGCATCTAACAAAAAAAAAATATAACTAAGAAATTACCGCAGTCAGAATACAAGTCAAACACATATTTGAAGATATTTAGACATATTTAATGCAATGTATAAAAGAGACAAGAAAATTTAAATATATTTTTTTTATTTTTACTATTAATTGCAGTGAAATAAAGTTTTACTAAAAGTGCTATTTTTCGCACTAATGTTTATCATTTATATTAGGTCTTCGTGACCTAACATATTTGTTTACTACTGCATATTATTTTATTGCTGCAGCAGGACCATATTCATTTAATTGAATTTTTATTGTTTAACCCTTAGCAGAGTCGGCGAACCTTTTTGTTGCCGCGTGCCAAATTTGATCACAAAAATATTTTACGTGACCATAACGTGCCAACTAAAAAACAAATTTAGTAGGTGGGAAAATAATGGATTAAAATTACTTAAAATTTTCTATTAAGATTTAAAAAGTATGAGGAACATACATGTAGGTATTACACTATAATAATTAGGGTAAGAAATATATTTTAGAAATTAATTTAAAAAAATGCTATGTAATTTAATTTCTGTTGTTGCATCTTAATATCAGATTACTTTTAATGCAAACTAAACCGGATTTATCTGACAAGTGCTTTCAATGTGAATTTTGATATTATTCATTTGTGAAAACAGTGACTTGAAAGCATAGTTAGGCAGAAAAGCTGTTAAAATAGCAAACACCAGTTTCTGTGAATAGCTCTGAAATAAATTCAAAGTTGCCATAACTTTATTATTAGAATATGGTATTGTCTAATAACTAATTCTTGTCAATAGTTTTCAAATATCGTCTTTGTTTGAAAAAAATTTCAGACCATAATTAAATAGATTGAAATATAATATGCCGCAATTAAATTTTTTCAATTTCCATTTAATCGCATTTAGAAAAAATCAGTCGCAATTTTGTGTAATCTCACTTTATTTTGATTTAGAGCCACAAGCAATGCCGTGCCGAAATTATTCTTTCGCGTGCCATAGGTTCGCCGTCCCTGCCTTAGGCGATTATGCAGCGTGTCTTTAGATAAACTTTTGTCCTTTAGAGTGTTTTTCGCACTGCTCCCCACTCTCTCCTCTGCAGCATTGCTTGGAGCAATTGTTATCAAAATTTCAACAATGTTTGTTAGAATTTTTTTTTTTAAATTTATTTCTCTAACAAATCAAATAACGATATGGACAGACTTGTATAAAAACAAAAACTTTCCGCGCACATAAATATTAGGTCCAAAATTTTCCGCAAATTAATTTAATGTTTAATAAAATTACGTATTATATTATTTTGACGATATGAACTAAAAATCCTAGTTTAAAATAATTGTTATTTAAATTAAAGAATAATTAATACTAATTAAAGAATAATTATTTTAATTTAAAAATAATAAAGCAAAAATCAATGATAGGAAGGTGAATTCTTTTCAATTATTTTGTCAATGCATTTAGAAACAACCCAATCCTTAATATTGTGATCTCTTCGCAGAAAATACCAGTCACTCTTATAACACTAGGAAAGTAGCCAGGCTAAATTGTCACTGCAGCCGCCGACGGAAAACCGATCGGCGGCAAGTTTAAGTCAGCGGAAAATAGAAATAAAAGGGCCTGCAATATCACAACAATGTTTTGAGTCTTTAAACTTTGAATTGTGGACAAACAATATATAAATCGTACATAAAATTGGGGAATATTTAAAATTTTTGGTATTAAAAAAAGTTATAAAAACAAAACATACGTTTTTCTTTTCGCAACTTTTTTCCGCAAAGTCCCGAATTTTTCGGAAAATTTTCCGCGCGCGTCTATATTATACAACCCTGGATATGGACGACCGAAAGTGCGATTCCCCCCCCCCCCCCCCTCCCTCCAGGAGAGAGGCTCATGACCTTTGAACCAATAAAAATTAGTTATCTACTTTCCAGGGGTAATTCTGAGTTTTAAAAAAATTCCTGATTTTCACAGCAAATTTTCTGAAAGTTTACAGAAGAGGGGAAAGGGGGGGGGGAATCCCCTCCCGTCACTAACTATGCGTTTTTTCTGCGGCACTTTGACGAAATTCACGTTTTTTCCGCCATCTTTTGACGAAATTCGCGTTTTTTTCCACAATCTTTTAACGAAATTCGCGTTTATACCGCGATCTTTAGACGAAATTCGCGTTTTTTTTTTGAAGAAATTATTGCTTTTTTCCGCGATCTTTTGAAGAAATTCACGTTTTTTCCGCGATCTTTTGATGAAATTCGCGTTTTTTCCACGATCTTTTGAAAAAATTCACGTTTTTTCCGCGATCTTTTGATGAAATTCACGTTTTTTCGCGATCTTTTGACAAAATTCACGTTTTTACCGCGATCTTTCGACGAAATCCGCTTTTTTACGCGATCCTTTGATGAAATCCGCGTTTTTTACGCGATCTTTAGACGAAATCAGCTTTTTTTCGCGATATCTACCTTACTTTCAAGATATTATGACGAAATGTGCGTTTTTTCGCGATCTTTTGACAAAATGTGCGTTTTTTTACGCAATCTCTTGACGATGTGCGTTTTTACGCGATCTCTTGACGAAATGTGCGTTTTTACGCGATCTCTTGACGAAATGTGCGTTTTTACGCGATCTCTTGACGAAATGTGCGTTTTTACGCGATCTTTTGACGAAATGTGCTTTTTTTACGAGTGTTCTTGATGAAATCTGCGTTTTTTACGCGATTTTTTGACAAAATCTGCGTTTTTTATCGCGATTTCTTGACGAAATCTGCGTTTTTTTCGCGATCTTCTGACGAAACTGTGTTTTTTGTCATTCTTTGAAGAATTTTGTGTGGGGTTTTTTTTCGCAAAGTCTTTGGCGAAATTTGCGTATTTACCGCTATTCTTTGACGAAATTCATGTTTTTTACGCGATCCTTGGACGAAAATCGTATTTTCTCGAGTTTCTTGTACGAAATTCGCATTCCCCCCCGCGATTGTTTGATGAAATTGGTGATTTTTTTCTGCGAACGATTGACGAAATTGATTTTTTTTTTTGGTAACCATGTCGAAAATAGCGATATTTTTTTATGTCCGAATGTTCGAACTGATGACTCTTTTTTTTTTTTTTTTTTTCGGAAATTCGGAACTTAGAATCAACTCTGCTGCTTTCTTTTTTATGTTCGGGAGAATCGCCGATTTGGCCGCTGTAAATTCTGAACGAAATTCACCCCTTTAATCCCTGGCATCGATAAATATTTCAAACATCGCGTTTGGCGAGTAGGGCACATTAAGTTTGGCGAGTGAGGACAATAAAGCTAATCGCCACATTTTAAGTGTTACTCGACGGGTGGCGAGTGCTAATTTTGTGCTATTGTTAGGCGTAATTTACTTATTTTTAAGAAATTTTCATTTTAAAATATATTATTTGTACACAGCACGCGCCCCCTCCCCCATTTTTTTGTATATCATTAATAGCTTAGTTCTAGTCAAAATTTTTCATTGTACACTTTCTTTATTTTTAAGAGTTCAGTTTAAAGTCAGTTGTGTTTTCTAAAATTAATAAAAATAAATAAATAAATAAAAGTAATTTAATAAATTAAGCACCCTTTCTTTTTATTAATTTCTCGTACTTAAATTATGTTACAACATGTAAATGTTGTTATTCAAAAACATTCCTCTATTTTTCTGTAAATAAAACCTTTTCTTTTGGGATACTCTCTCACAAAAAAAAAAAAAAAAAAAAAAAAAATCTCCCTTTTCTCTCTTTTACTAGCAAACGTGGGGTAAATGGTCAGCTGTGTTCAGAAATAATTGGGACCACACACGTTTACATTTTAAACACAGGATTATTGTGTGGGAATGCTATTTTTCTCATAGCATACCAGCCCCTTTTACAATGCAGTTTTATGACTTTGTTTACGAAAAACAATTTTTTAAGCAGGTGCAAGTATTGCCTGGGCTTCTGAGATTTGAGTTCACGTGATCTCCCCGTGGTTAGAGGGACATAGCAACGAGATGTTCTTGGCATTAGGTAGGGAAATTGACCAATGAAAACAGTTTTCGCCTCCACCCTTTATTGCTTCCTGGGAAGTAACGCGGGAAGAATTGAGGGGACGCGAGAAGCGAGCGCGTGGCTTGTTGGTCGTGTAGCGTTTTTTTTTTTAGAGGGGTCCTGAGTGCAGTAAGATGTGAAACAACATAAAATTTTGAGGGGCCAAAGGGACCCGGGAAACCCCCCCCCTTTTTTGTCGAGGCATGAAACAATTTTTATTAAGGATTCGCTTTTGAGACCTAGGAGAGAGAAGATCAACTCTTGCGAGTAAAGAGTATGAATTGAATTGTAAATGCTTTTCGTTTTTTTTTAAATGAACGGTAAGCGAGCGCGGCTTTAGAAGGTGCATCTTTCGACTGTACTGGTAAGCTGGATATACCTGGCTGCTGACCGAGCATCGGACAAGTAAAAAAAATGCCCTGATATCAGATTCTGTGAAATAGAGATCCAAGATAAATCGTGAGCATGCGAAGCAAGACGTTAGCGTTCCGCTCCCTTTTTTGCTAAACATTGATTTATCCTAGAAATATATCACGGAGGATGCCGGCTAGTTTAAAGTTGAAGCAAAACAATTCCAGCTACTTCCACGGAGAGCGAGATTGGCTCCTGACTTCAAATTCCAAAACGATTTCCTAACTCATCGGGTAAAGCTGCGTACCGAAGGAAGTGTGTGGGGTGTAGCCCACCCCCTGAAACTATTTTCAAGATAAGGAGTTTTTTTTACTACAGAAAACAAAAAAAAACACTGCCAGTTAAGATATGGTCGTCAAAGAAAAGTCATCTAAAAAATTGTGTTAAGATAACTATGTTAAAAGAAAATAGAATAATTTGTGGTGTACCATGTCGGAAACCTTCTATGGATTACATTGGGTATGTTAAGTTTTTTTTCTCTTGTTCCATTATAACGTAATGATTGATTATCTTTGTTTTAAAAGTTGCAATCTATATAATTGAAGCCAGAAAATGTCAACATGATAAAAATCTGTCCTATTAATGTTAGAATATTTACAATATCATTTGTTAATTGTGTTAACTTGAGAAATAAGTTTTGAAACACCTGTATGTATAAGAGTTTAAACTCCCTATGAAGAATTAAATTTAATTTTAATCTTATTCTCTTGACTTGTATCTATTTTCGCACTGCTAAAAGTATTCTTCAATAAAGTAACTTCACTAGGTTTAAATAAGTAGATATACTTTGAAAAACAGAAATAATGAGAATAAATGTTTCAGTTCAAATTAACCCAAGAAGAAGTAGAAATGGTCTGTTTCTCTAAAATTAATTATATATTAATTTAAAAATAAAGATTTAAAAGTAATCATTAATAAATTGAAGAATATAGAGAATATGAACAGTGTTTCTTCTAGTTTTTTTGTTGTAATGAAGGTAAACAGCTTAAGTTAACTAAAATTTTCAATTTTACACACCTTTACAATTTAATGAATTTAGCCACATTACGATCACAGCCCATAGAGTTAGATTCTTTTTATGTATGACTTTGAAGCTTGTTTTCATATCTCAGCTCTTGACTGTGAACTTATTCAAAATTCTCAAATTAATCTACCTTTTCAGTTCATTCATATTCCTTTAAGTAATTTGTCTTGCGGTATGTTTAAATTTCATTTAATTAATTATATTCATCTCTTTTTAAGTGATTTTCTCTGGTCATGCATGAATATTCTGACTCTATGACAATTGTTGGGGTTGATCTGAGCAGATAAATTGAGAACCCTGTATTTGCTTTAGTATTTTGTTGCAGTTTTAAAATTCTTTAAGTGTGGCATTGATATCTTAGTGTTAAAGTTTTCTTTTACAGTAATTCTGTAATTCAGCTAGAAGTTATTGTTATGATTTTATATACAGGATTCAATCTAGGTGGAAATTTAACTGCTCAGAGAAAAAAAACCCATAACAAGAATGGTGCCATGTTATTAAAGGCCTGGTTATTGTATTGAATTTATGTGTGATTTTATATATTACAGTATTTGGTTGGGAATTAACTGTTTGACTGAATTTAGAACTCTATACTTTACAAATTTTCAATGTTTTCCTCTCGCAAAATTCCAGAATTGTCCTTTTTTCTTGTGCGGGTGTGATTTAAAAGTTTAGGTAGTTCATTTTTATTGGTAATTGCCATTCAGTTAGTATACACATTTTGTACAGAGTTCATGCGAGTGATAATTCAGTCATTCATTTACCAAAAATTTAGGGGCAAGCTGGACAATAGGTATATATATATATGTGTGTGTTTTTTCATATGTTGTGTATTATAATATATATGTATAAGTGTATGCTCCAAGGTGTGAGGTTTCTAAGTATATGCCCCCCCCCCTAAGAAGTTTTTCTTTTCTCAAATACTAATTTTTCTGTCATACTTTACATAATTTTATTTTTGTGTAAGTGTTTTAATTGTAATGTGCCCTTGTGTACCGGGCATAATTCTTAAATCTGCATAGGGACGTAATTTTAGTTTACAGTTTAACTTTTATTTCTGTCTAACGTTAAGATTATATATAAAGATTTAATTATGGCAGATGAAGCTACAAAAGAACTTGCACTTGTACAAAAGAAAACGGCCTTAGTCGACAACCTTTCAAGCATCCCCCCTTTTAATGGTGAATCAACAGTTTCATGTTCTGACTTTCTTGAAAAGTGGGAGGAATTAGCAGATTTTTTCGGCTGGGATGAGGGGGAGAAAAAGTTTGCTTTATTAAGCAGAGTTTCGGGAACAGCTGCTAAACTATTGAAACTGCATAAGGGTAAGGATAGTGCAGAACTGGTTAAAATTATTAAAGAGAGGTACATTCATCAGGAAACCCCAGATGTAGCTTTAGCTAAATTTTTAAATTTTAAGCAAACACCTGCTATGTCTGTTCAAGAATTTTTTGACAGGGCTTCTGATCTTTCCCTAAGGGCTCTTGTTATGGATGGGGTATCATCAACAATAGCGCAGCAAAGTAGAGATGCAATGCTACACTCCATGCTGCTGGGAAATTTATTGCCAGAAATCAGGAAGGGGGTAATTTCAAAAGACCCAAAAACACCTGCTGAAATTTTAGCTTATGCCCGATTAGAGGAAAAAGCTTGTAGGAGTGTTAACCCCTTATACTCCCACGATTTGGCACAGGCAACTCAACCGCAACCTATCAATATAGCTTGCGCGGCTACTCAAGCTAAAAAACCGAATGTAAACAATCAGAAGCAGGAAATTGAGGAGCTAAGACAACAATTACAATTGTTAACTGCGAAAATTGATAGTTTAGTGGAGAAAACAGATAATGACAGGAGGTTGTGGAACCCAGAACAAACAAATTTTTCAAATTTTTCTTGCTATACGTGTGGGGGTCTCAACCATTTTGCTCGAGATTGCTCCCAAAACCCCAGAAACCAGTTTTGGAGAGGTAACAATAGGAGTTATCAGGGTCGTAGGGGTATGTCTGAATACCAACAGCCTCAAAGAGGTAGAAGGTATGATAACTCTCAAAGAGGGAATAATTATAGAGGTAGAGGGCAATATACAAGAGGTAGAGGTGGCGACAACAATGTCCCACAACAGGAAACGGGCCAAAATAATGTAACTCAGGAAAATAAAGGTTTAAACGAGTAGGGGCTGAGTCAGAATCAGTCGGACTGACTCATGATAGGCCTAACGACATTCCTCCCTCTGTATATGTTTTTTCCCTGTCTGTTTACAATTTGCCTACAATGAAAATTTTTATAAATAATATTTTTTTAAATGTGTTTTGTGATACTGGCTCAGGAATTAATCTGATATCCAGGCAAAGCCTTAATCTTATTCCATTTGCAAATACCACTCCATGCAATACCCCGATTTTAACGGTAACAGGTGAAAAGGTTCCACTTACAGAAAAAATAGATTTAAACTTTAAGTTCAATGATGTAAACTGTCAGGCAGAATTTTTCGTGGTACCAGGAAAATTAGCTAATGAATTTGTTGCCATTTTGGGTATGCCCTTTTTAAGTAAATATAGTGCCATTATTAATTGTCAACAAAAATCCATTATCTTGAATGTAAACGAGCAGACTTTGTGTAAAAATAGTGTGCAAAACTCCCTCCCTTCCCCACTGGTTGACAGCAAATGTGAATATAGTAAAATAAACAATGTCAATTTTTACAAAACTGAATCTGTAGCATGTCAAACAAATTTCCCAAAGGAGAATTTTTTAAAACATAAAGCTTCTGGGGAAACTCTGAACAACATGGAGTATAATCATAAAGATGAACTAGAATTAAAAGCAGATAAGGAAGATAGGAAAGTACAGGTTAGGGAGAAAAACATTAATGAAATGAGTAAAGCTGTAATTGGTGATAATTGTCAAAGCAATGTAAATAAAGATGAATGCTCTGTTGTTCAGGATCTCTCAGAGATAAATTCAAATGTAGAAAATTCCCTAAATATGAATGAGATTTTTAATGTAGGGGATAATGTAAATAATAATAAACTGTATGTAGGGTGTATAAGTAGTATTAGTAACAGTAATGATGTAAATAGTAATATAGGTTGCAACAATTCGAATGAAAATGAGATAAGTGTTAATGTAAATATTCATAATGTAAATACTAACGTAAGCTCAGATATAATGAATGAGGAGGAGGGAAAAAGTAAAAATAGGGAAATGCAAAGTGTTTATCCTGTCTGCCAGGTCAATGTAACTAATAGTGAAGTTGCACATTTGAGTGAAACAAGTACCGATACATGTAATGAGGACAAAAAATCATGAGATTAGTTTTGCGGTACTCACCAGTGTAATAACTATACCTCCCCATTCTAAAGTTATAGCAAAAGTTAAATGTTCAAGAGATAATTTTATTCAAAGTAAAGATAATGTGATTTTGGAACCTCTGGTACAGAAAGTCTGTAATGGTGTATTATCGTCTAGAAGTGTCTGTTCTCAGGAACGTGGGCTGTACATATCTTTTGCAAATTTTTCGGATGATAGTGTAACTTTTAAAAAGGGAATGAGGGTTGCCAAAGTTCGAAAGTGTATCGATGATTCTGATTGTGACTATGATAAATGTAATTTTGCTTTTAATGTAAATACACCCGCCCCAGGTGATGATTTTGACCATGCTGACCTGACATGGAGCACAGATATCAATCTTGATCATTTAGAACCCCCCCTCAAACTTAAGATGCAAGAATTTTTAGATAAGAATAAAGATGTGTTTGCAGCTTCAGTTTTAGACTTACCAGGCTGTGACACTATCCCCCATGTAATTAATTTAACCTCAGATAAACCCGTAAAATGTAAAGCATATAGAGTCCCACATAAGCTTAGAGAAGAGTTAGAAAGTCAACTTGATATCCTTTTAAAAGCTGAAATTATAGCCCCCTCTATGTCTGAATTCGCCTCCCCTGTACTTTTAGTTAAGAAAGCGGATGGTTCTTATAGATTGGCGGTCGATTTCAGAGCCCTTAATAAAAACTTAGTTAAGGATGCTTATCCCATCCCGAATATAACAGATTCGGTTGATGCACTTTCTGGGTCAAATTTTTTTTCAACCCTTGATTTAACGAGTGGTTTTTTCCAGCAAGTTGTGCGTCCTGAGGATAGACACAAAACAGCAATAATCACCCATAAAGGACTCTTTGAGTGGGCCAGGAATTGCTTCGGATTATCGACATCTGGCAATTCTTTTCAAAGATTAATGAATGCTATTTTTGGTGACTTAGGAAATTTAGGTATCCTAGTTTATATCGACGATATTGTGATTGCTTCGAAAGATGTAGAGTCCCACCTTGTAAAAATTAAATTTAGTGTTCAGTAGACTTCGCCAACATAAGTTAAAGTTAAAACCTAATAAATGTTTTTTCTTATCTGATACAATTCAATATCTTGGTTTTGAGATTAAAAAAGGTAAAGTTGCACCAATCAATAAAAATATTGAAATAATTAAAGATTTCCAACCACCTAAAACTCGTAAGGCAGTTAGATCCTTTATTGGTACAATATCATTTTATAGGAGATTCATTCCCGATTTTTCAAAAAGAGCCAAAAATTTAATTTTACTAACTAAAGATAATGGTCGTTTTGTTTGGAATCAGGAAGCAGAGGCAGAATTTGAAGATTTAAAAAATGCTTTGATATCTAAACCTTGTTTAAACCTCCCTGATTTTAATAAGGAATTTCATTTATATACGGACGCTAGTGGCTCAGCTCTTGGAGCAGTATTGTCGCAATTTGATGATAACAACTGTTTACATCCTGTCGCCTTTGCCAGCAGAAAATTAAAAGACCCCGAGACGAGGTATTCGACCACGGAGCGTGAATTACTGGCTCTAGTATGGGCTACTTCACATTTTAAGTGTTACTTAGCTAACACACACTTCTTTATTTATACAGATCATGCCCCACTTACATATATGCTCAAAATTCAAGACCCAACATCCCGAATTGCGAAATGGGTTTGCACTCTTGCAGATTTTACCTTTGCGATTAAATTTATTAAAGGTCGTTGTAACAGTGTAGCTGATTTCTTATCAAGGTATGTAAATGAGAATGATTTTTCTGAAAATGTGACCAGCTGCAATTTTTGTATTCAAGTGGAAAAAGGAAATATGTTTATGCCACAATCTGATTTATTAGAGAAAATCAGGGAATTGCAAAAATCAGATAAAAAGTGTATACAGATTGCTCAAAAATTAGACCAAGGGGTGGAAATTGCACCCAAGTATATGCGATTTTTCTTCCAAGATGATCTTTTAGTGGGCGAGGACACTAGAGATTCTCTTGTGCTGAATAAATTGCCCAGACTTGTGGTACCAAGAGAACTTATCCCCCAGGTGTTTGCACTAACTCACGATTCTCTAGCTGCTTGTCATCAAGCCTTCCAGAAAACCATTGATCGCATTCGCGAAAATTTTTACTGGCCAGGCATGTCCGCTGATGTCAAACATCTAGTAGAGTCCTGCATTAGTTGCCAACAGAGACGTGCACACAAGGCAAAACATCTCGCCCCATTGCAAAGAATGCCTACCCCTGAATTCCCACTCTCAAAGGTAAATTTGGACATCTTGGGCCCCTTGCCCCAGACTTTTTCGGGTAATAAGTTTATTGTTGCATATATTGATGCGTTTTCAAAATGGCCTGAAGCATACGCAGTATCCGATATCACTTCAGATATGATAGCTGATACCCTTGCTGACTTCGTGTCAAGATATGGAGCACCTTCATATATCACAACTGACAAAGGAAAAAATTTAATATCAGAAGCTATAGAGAAAGTCTATAAGAAGTTTGGCACCAAACACATTCAGACAACCCCGTTTCATCCAAGCGGAAATGCACAAGTGGAGCGACAAAATCAGACATTGAAAAATGCCCTATGTCATATCGTCAACCAAAATCAAACGGACTGGGATACAAAACTCAAATTTGCTCTTTTAGCCCTCCGCACAGCAGTACACTCATCCACAAACTTAACCCCCGCTGCAGTAATGTTTGGAAGAAATCTTAACCTTCCGTATAAAATTTTTTCTACCCCTACAACTTTAAATTACAATGATACTCCTTCATATTGTGAACTCTTATTTCCTGCATTGAGAAAAGTATACACGGAAGTACACAGCAGTCTTGTTAAAGTTTCAGAAAAACAAGAGAAGTATCGTGAAAAAACTGCAGTGTGTAAAAATTTCAAAGTAGGGGATTCTGTCTGGTTATTCACACCTTCCGTAAAGCCAGGTCAGTCAAAAAAGCTCTCTAAATTTAATAATGGTCCTTACACTATAACTGAAAAATTAAGTGAAGTAAATTTTAAAATTGCTCTTCAATCTAACTTATCTAAAACGCAAGTTGTACATGTTGACAGACTAACGGAGTTTAAAAGCAGAAATCCCATTTTTGTACCAAAACAACAACAGCAGGATGTCGATTCTATATCGATTGAGTCCAGTCCGATTGTAACTGACGTCCCTTCGACAAGCAACTTCGATTTTCTTGCACCACGGAAGCGCAGGCGCGGACGTAACTTCGTCCCAGTTTTTTCGACCCCACGGAGCACGCCAGATACAGCAGACAGCGCAGAGCAATCGCCCTTAAGTTCAGCAGAGGCAGACAGCGAAAGTATGGCTCATCATTCTTCCCCCCCAGTTTCCAGCGATACGCATGAGGAAAATTCAGGCGACGTTCAGCTCTCAGATCCAGCACCGGGAGGGAATTCAGCTAATCAAGTTACGTCGGATTGTAATGCGGATGCATCGCGTACTTCGAATGTTAGTCACTTACAATCGATACCAACTAAATCGAATGCTGTCCCGACCAGTCAATATGGATTCCGTGAAAGGAGAGATAAGCCAAATTATAGAGTGTAGCAACTTTTTAAGCACTAATCTTTGCCTAGAATAGTTTTTATTTTAATATTTTTTTTTGTATATATATATATATATGTTTAGCATTCTTTTAATGTTATTTTGTGCATTTTAGTACGTAATTAATTTTTTGAGGAACTTTAAATTTGTTTTGATTTTGTGTCCGGGTAACGGAAGTTTGTTGTCAATATACTAGATGTTTTCTAACTTAGTTATTATTATTTCTAGTGTGTATTTAGGTTATTTTAATATTAAAACGTACTCCGCACATACATTGTTTAATTTATTATGCATTTTTCCGAATTTTTAGCTGTATTTTCTGAACTTTGAAAATTTTCTGTACATTTTTAATGGAATTATGCATGCATCAAATTCTTCTTATTCGCTTTGTGTTTTATGTATATGCATTGTTTTTTAAGGTAATGGTTTAGCAAGGATAGGTATATTTTATTTAATATACGTAATAAAGTACTTATGTATAAAATTTTGTATGTTAGTGTGTAATTTTACTTGGTTTTCTAGGGTAGGTACTAAAATTGTTATTCTTTAGGGAATACACACTTTTAAATACTGTTTGAAATTACACAGATTAGTGTATCTGAGGTGTGAGTTAGTGTATAAGTATAGAAGTATACTATTTGTTTACAACTCAGGTGTATGTATTTCAAACATTTTTCTTGTTTTGAATTAAAGGGGTTTTAGTTCAAAATTTTCTAGTATGTAGGTTGGAACTGAGGTTTGTTTATCTAAATGTAAGTATTAAAATGTTTGGTGTGTATTTACATTAATTCATCTCATTTTAAATCTGTATACCGGTTTTTTTTTTTTTTTTTTTTTTTTTTAATTTTTTTTTGTTGTTTTCTGCCTTCCCTTTTTCGATTTTGGGTGTAATTATTCACCACCACAGTTGGTATATCAAACTGTTTAATGTTTGTGGATATTTTAGCAAAATTTTGATAACCAAAGTTGGTATATAATTTTTACGTGTTCTTATCTGCAACACACATTGCGGCATACACTTACCAAATGCACAGTGGCCCTGTAAGTGCAGTTGTAAAACTCAGAAAGATCTTATGTGTTTCTAAAATTCAAACGAACAATTTTTCACCAGTCTGAAGAACCCTAATCCACATTTTTCCGAGTGATATGTATTTGTCAACAATATATACCTAATGTTAATTTTTTTTTTGTCTCTGTTTATGTGTATTCTATTGTCCAGCTGTGCACTAATGTATTGATTTTATGTTTTGTTTATATAACTGTGCATATATATATTTTGTGTCCATATCTGGCTGGCAGTGCTATAAGTCAAAATTAATCCCCCCGGAATAGGTAGTAAGTATATTGCTATACAAAGTTGGGGATATTTGGTTAGTGTTATTAGAGTGGAGTTCGGGTACGGTGTAACTAGAGTGAGCTCTAGTGGTAGTTCTCAAGTCGGCGATCTCATATACTAACTTTGCTCGCCATTGTCCAGAAATAAATTGCAGTCATGGTGATTTTCGTCTGTGAGTTGTGTGTGGAAAAGTAGATAATTTTTATACGTAGTATAGGTATCTCAGTTTTTGTTTCTAACATTTACAATTTTGGACCTTTTGGGAAGTTTGCTGTAGTCAAACTACTGTTTCACATTTCCGGAGTGTGTTGCAGTAGTGGCGAATGTACAACGGGACTCTGATCTGTCTTTCGGGCTGAAGTTTAGTTTGTTTTGATGGTCAAAGATCCTTGAGTAGATTCACCGAGATTAAGTAAGTGACTCATTGGGACATGTACTGGGTTTTTTTTTTTTTAATTTTTTCGTTTTGAAATTTTTGGCCTTGTGTTTCTTCTTTGACATTCAAAAAATAAATTTTTTTTTGTATTTCATTCAAAAAAAATTGATTTTTTTTCAACCGACGGGGAATCCTGTTAGGCGTAATTTACTTATTTTTAAGAAATTTTCATTTTAAAATATATTATTTGTACACAGCACGCGCCCCCTCCCCCCATTTTTTTGTATATCATTAATAGCTTAGTTCTAGTCAAAATTTTTCATTGTACACTTTCTTTATTTTTAAGAGTTCAGTTTAAAGTCAGTTGTGTTTTCTAAAATTAATAAAAATAAATAAATAAATAAAAGTAATTTAATAAATTAAGCACCCTTTCTTTTTATTAATTTCTCGTACTTAAATTATGTTACAACATGTAAATGTTGTTATTCAAAAACATTCCTCTATTTTTCTGTAAATAAAACCTTTTCTTTTGGGATACTCTCTCACAAAAAAAAAAAAAAAAAAAAAAAAATCTCCCTTTTCTCTCTTTTACTAGCAAACGTGGGGTAAATGGTCAGCTGTGTTCAGAAATAATTGGGATCACACACGTTTACATTTTAAACACAGGATTATTGTGTGGGAATGCTATTTTTCTCATAGCATACCAGCCCCTTTTACAATGCAGTTTTATGACTTTGTTTACGAAAAACAATTTTTTAAGCAGGTGCAAGTATTGCCTGGGCTTCTGAGATTTGAGTTCACGTGATCTCCCCGTGGTTAGAGGGACATAGCAACGAGATGTTCTTGGCATTAGGTAGGGAAATTGACCAATGAAAACAGTTTTCGCCTCCACCCTTTATTGCTTCCTGGGAAGTAACGCGGGAAGAATTGAGGGGACGCAAGAAGCGAGCGCGTGGCTTGTTGGTCGTGTAGCGTTTTTTTTTTAGAGGGGTCCTGAGTGCAGTAAGATGTGAAACAACATAAAATTTTGAGGGGCCAAAGGGGCCCGGGAAACCCCCCCCTTTTTTGTCGAGGCATGAAACAATTTTTATTAAGGATTCGCTTTTGAGACCTAGGAGAGAGAAGATCAACTCTTGCGAGTAAAGAGTATGAATTGAATTGTAAATGCTTTTCGTTTTTTTTAAAATGAACGGTAAGCGAGCGCGGCTTTAGAAGGTGCATCTTTCGACTGTACTGGTAAGCTGGATATACCTGGCTGCTGACCGAGCATCGGACAAGTAAAAAAAATGCCCTGATATCAGATTCTGTGAAATAGAGATCCAAGATAAATCGTGAGCATGCGAAGCAAGACGTTAGCGTTCCGCTCCCTTTTTTGCTAAACATTGATTTATCCTAGAAATATATCACGGAGGATGCCGGCTAGTTTAAAGTTGAAGCAAAACAATTCCAGCTACTTCCACGGAGAGCGAGATTGGCTCCTGACTTCAAATTCCAAAACGATTTCCTAACTCATCGGGTAAAGCTGCGTACCGAAGGAAGTGTGTGGGGTGTAGCCCACCCCCTGAAACTATTTTCAAGATAAGGAGTTTTTTTTACTACAGAAAACAAAAAAAAACACTGCCAGTTAAGATATGGTCGTCAAAGAAAAGTCATCTAAAAAATTGTGTTAAGATAACTATGTTAAAAGAAAATAGAATAATTTGTGGTGTACCATGTCGGAAACCTTCTATGGATTACATTGGGTATGTTAAGTTTTTTTTCTCTTGTTCCATTATAACGTAATGATTGATTATCTTTGTTTTAAAAGTTGCAATCTATATAATTGAAGCCAGAAAATGTCAACATGATAAAAATCTGTCCTATTAATGTTAGAATATTTACAATATCATTTGTTAATTGTGTTAACTTGAGAAATAAGTTTTGAAACACCTGTATGTATAAGAGTTTAAACTCCCTATGAAGAATTAAATTTAATTTTAATCTTATTCTCTTGACTTGTATCTATTTTCGCACTGCTAAAAGTATTCTTCAATAAAGTAACTTCACTAGGTTTAAATAAGTAGATATACTTTGAAAAACAGAAATAATGAGAATAAATGTTTCAGTTCAAATTAACCCAAGAAGAAGTAGAAATGGTCTGTTTCTCTAAAATTAATTATATATTAATTTAAAAATAAAGATTTAAAAGTAATCATTAATAAATTGAAGAATATAGAGAATATGAACAGTGTTTCTTCTAGTTTTTTTGTTGTAATGAAGGTAAACAGCTTAAGTTAACTAAAATTTTCAATTTTACACACCTTTACAATTTAATGAATTTAGCCACATTACGATCACAGCCCATAGAGTTAGATTCTTTTTATGTATGACTTTGAAGCTTGTTTTCATATCTCAGCTCTTGACTGTGAACTTATTCAAAATTCTCAAATTAATCTACCTTTTCAGTTCATTCATATTCCTTTAAGTAATTTGTCTTGCGGTATGTTTAAATTTCATTTAATTAATTATATTCATCTCTTTTTAAGTGATTTTCTCTGGTCATGCATGAATATTCTGACTCTATGACAATTGTTGGGGTTGATCTGAGCAGATAAATTGAGAACCCTGTATTTGCTTTAGTATTTTGTTGCAGTTTTAAAATTCTTTAAGTGTGGCATTGATATCTTAGTGTTAAAGTTTTCTTTTACAGTAATTCTGTAATTCAGCTAGAAGTTATTGTTATGATTTTATATACAGGATTCAATCTAGGTGGAAATTTAACTGCTCAGAGAAAAAAAACCCATAACACTATATATTGCACTTACAAGTAAGACAAATAAAAGTCCTGTTATTCTACGTTTAAAAATGACCGAAGTAATGGCCGTTTAAAGTTGGAGCATATTTTTTGCTGCGAAATAGGGGTTATTTACAAATTTACTAGAAATATAAATAATCTTCAGATATATAAAAAAAATAGTTGATAGTAAAATGAACATTGCATTATAAATTTGAAATATATAATCATTCTGAAATATTAATGCAAAATATACAGCTTGTACTAAACATATAACAGGAAAAAAATAATAGAATTTTCATTAAATAAAATGTTGAAAAGCAACAGCCTCGATTCTTTACAAAATGACACATATTTTGAAATGTTATTAGATTACACTAGCATGCAAATTTGTGTTGTGTCATGTGTTTTGGCTTTTGATAATTAATTCTTACGTATTTTGTAGCACTGAATCCAAAAATGGCCTTCATTTTTTATCGCAAAGTACAGATTTTTTGCAAATCGTAAATTTAAAAGCTAAAAAGTGAAAAATTTACGGCAATCTGATAGTATAAAATAGACGTGATTGTTATTTCTTTAACTTTTGATAATTGATTTTTATGTATTTTTTACTATTGAATCCGAAAATGACCTTCATTTTTACCCATCACGTCAGGATTTTTCGCAAATTGTAAATTTCAAAGTTTAAAAGTTCAAAGTTTTAATTGAACCTCTTCCCTTCCCACATCATCGGATCCCCGAGCTGTTTAGCTGTAAGAATCCCAGTATAAGCCAAAAATTGAATAAATTCTTGAATTAAATAAAATTAAATTGAATATAAGAAGTTTTGCATCCATTTTATAGTATCAGATTTTAGCTATTTTTTAACTTTGAAATTTACCATTTGCAAAAAAGTCTAACATGATAGTTAAATACGAAGGTAATTTTTACATTCAGTGCTAAAAAGCACATACAAATCAATCTAAAAGTTAAAAAATGCAACCATCGTCTCTATTTTATAGTATTAGCTATTTTTTCAATTTTGAAATTTACTATTTGCGAAAAATCCTGACATGATGGTTAAAAATGAAGATAATTTTCGGATTCAGCGCTAAAAAATACATAAAAATCATAATTTAAAAAATACATTATTTAAAATTATGTATTTTTAAAATTATGATTTTTATAAAAACACAACAAAAAACTTATTGAATAAAAAAACACAACCATCACAGTCTTGTGTTATCTAATCTAAAACTTTTTAGTAAACATGTTGGCAGTAATCTATCCGAAATTTTTTGTGTTACCCTGTAAAATAAGTACAGTCGTGGGAAAAAAAAAAGTAAACACCCCCTACTAACTCCTCAACAAATTATCGTAGAAGAAAGTTACTGGTACCGAACGATTGGAAATAAAGTCTACTTTTAAATAATGTATATAAAATTTGCTTAGGGGGCTATCTACATATTAAAACGAACCAGAACTTTGTTTTTTTTTCTTTACACCCTTCAATTAGCCTAAAAAACGAATTTTTATGCAATTCGTACCACCAGTTTCCGAGAAATTAATTATTTTAAAATGAGCGTATTTTAAGGGCTGTATCCAAATTGAAGTTCCGTACTGGATTGTTAACCGAGAGAGCCGCTTCCTTGACCAAGGCACCTTATGCACTACTCAAGGAGTTAATGAAGTGTGTTAGATTACAGTACAGGAGAATAAATTTCAAAATGTCTACCCACTTCCATCATAGACGGCCCCTTAATCCATCATTTTGCCGTTTTTTTAAGCATAATTTGAAAGCTACTTGGAAGAAAAATGTGAAATTTTTGAATTTCCATAAAGCAGGACTTAATAAATCTAAATCCATAAAAAAAATTGTAGGTTGCAATTCATAATTTTTTCGAATATTAATTTCATAATTCATATCATAAAATTATAAAAATTGCAAATTCAGCTTATTTATGTTTGGTATTATTAGTATTATTACTACAAAAAAAATTAGCACATTAGGAGCATAATTTCGGGAGATATAAATACAAATATGAAAATGTAATTTAACATTAGAAGCACTAAATTTTGAATGTTTATAATTCAAAAACTTATCGTTCAAATGACTTGAAATTTGGTGTCTAGGCATATTTGAACCGAAGATTTGAAATATCTCGTTAAAATTGGGTATTGCCATTGAAAAAAATGAAGTTTGGATTCGTTTTAATATGTTGATGACCCCCTAAGGAAATTATATATACATCATTTAAAAGTAGACTTTATTTCCAATCGTTTGGTACCAGTAACTTTCTTCTACGATGATTTGTTGAGGAGTTAGTAGGGGGTGTTTACTTTTTTTTTTCCACGACTGTACATATGGTAAGTACTGAAAATCATAATAATATTTACATTGTCATCTGATTTACGTCAATATGTAAAATTTAACCTCGATCGCATATTTTAAAGTGAGTTGAATTTCGAGTACAAATTTTGAACTGGAAAGACATACATACGATCGTTTCAAGTTAAATAAAAGCTTATAAAAGTAGCATAATTTTTGTTAAAAAAAATCATGACAAGAAACAGCTTCAAATCCCTACAAAAATCTGTCGTAATACGATTTCTTTCAAAGTGCAGCTACACATGAAATAAATCTTTCAAATACTTTAAGCACTTTGTTTACGACCCCTAGAAGCATGGCTAAACTCATGTGTATTTGGATGCAGAAAAGTGGCACAAGTCTTGCATTTCAAAGTTTCGTATAACTTCATGAATTTTAGTGTTAGATGAATGGGACTTTTTTTGTCTTTCTTTTAAAAGAACAGGAAATTTTTACTGAATATCACTTATAGGGCCGGGGGACCGTATAAAAAATTAAATTTCGTAACTTTTTTAGAAATATTTTTATTGATCCAAACGACTTTCAGAATAATTTCTTACCTTATTTAAAACATTTTTGTAATTGGAACTATAGGTCTGTGACTAACGGTTTAGGAATTAGCCATTGAACATCGTTGAGAGTAAAGACACACTGTATAAAATAATAATATAAATGGACGGTCATTTGACGACATATTTTCTAGAGAAACCAATGATTACACTGAAAATCGAATAGACCTTGCGCCGCCCTTAAATTTCCAAGAGGAATTATGCTTTATTCCATAAATCATAAAGTTAGAAATAACTGCAAATTAATTGCACACACTGATCAATGAAATGAACTCTTAAAAACAAAATCATCTGTCCAAAACATTACAAAATTAAGGCGACTGGATGCGTAAGAAAATGGATGGGTACATAAGAAAATAAATTAGTAAAAAATATTATGGATTGCATGTGGTTCTCTTTATCTCGGAAGTGTTTTTTTCCCCTTGGAATCCTTTATTATTCAAAATCGTTCCTTTTTTTCTCGGAATCGTTCCCTTTTTTCGGAACGATTCCTTAAAAGGAACGATGTTGCCCATCCCTACTCACTACACATTGTTTACATTTGTAAAATAATCACAATTTCTGAAATCTTTGTTTGTTTATATCGGTAAACTGCAGTTGGTAGAAAAATACAGTTTACCTTTCTAACGCAGTTTGTCTAACAATTTTCTGACAAATACTTTTGGAGTTATTATATTTGAAACATTTTTGCAATTGGAACTGTAATTTTAAAACTAACTGTTACTGTTTAGGAATTAACCCTTGGTCAAAATTTAAAAAATATATAATAAAAAATATGAAAAAAAAAATCGTTTTGTTAATGCTTCTCTGACCCTCTTCAAAAGACTTTAGTTAGAATTTCAGTCTTAGATTAATAATAGTGTGTAATTGACGCTTACTCGCATGGATTGCACTGATATTTTTTATTTTAATGTACTCTGTAATCGTTGATTTCTGAATGCATCAAAGCCTCTGTGATGAAATTATGGCACATCTGCCAGATATGGCATGTTAAGAAATTATGATGTAAAAAATCTTAATTTGTAACACCATATATATTTTATGATTAAATATGTCTTAATGTTATATAAATATTTTCGTATTTTTGCCGCTTGCGTATAAAAAGTTAGTTTTCACGTATGTAGGGTTTCTGAAAATAGCTTTATTGATGTTTTCTTTAGAAATCGATTTACTGCAATAACTTTTTTTATCTATCTTATCTATATAGTGAAAAAAAAAAAAAATCATCACGATAACGTCCGAAATACTGAACAGATCCAAATCTTATTAAGATAGTGTATTACAAATATCTTGGGTAAGTTCGTTAATCAAGTATGCAGCTCTTATAGTTCGTTTGCACAGATTCCGTTACATACGGTCAATGGGGAAAAAATAGTTTGCAGTGTATTTTGATGTTAGACTACTTCAAACATAATGGAATCGGTATGCATTACTGAAGTGTACTACAACATACTTTTTCTGTAAAATATAGAGTGCGAGTACATATACAAGGCGAATTCTTTTATCGTTCATCTATTGGTACACATAAAATAATTCGGTTACATTACTGTTCATGTGCGATTACAAGTACGTTTTCAGTTGTATGCGTTTCTAAACTTAGCTAAATTTCATTTTATTACGTGGTGTGTATAAATTCAATGGATACTATTCACGGCTTCTTAAAAAAGTTTTTAAGCATTGCTGTCTATGGTCTTGAATTGTTACAAATTACCCTTTTCGCCAAAATAGTGAACTTAGAAGGAGCAAGAAGAACAATTTGTTTAATTTGTATTAAATCTGACGCAAGTCCTTAAGGGTGTTCTCAAATCCAAAAGGGCAACTTTCTGACATGTGTGATTCTGTTCCGAATTTTCCGAAAAATTAAGGCACTCGGTTCCGAAAATTAAAAAAAAAATCGTTCATCAATCTGAAAATTCGGACAAAAATACCGCGAATTTTGTCCAAGAATTACGGAAAAAACGCGAATTTTGTCACAAGATCGCAAAATAACCGCAATTTCGTCAAAAGATCGCGAAATGAACGCATATTTCGTAAAAAGATCGCGAAATGAACGCATATTTCGTCAAAAGATCTCGAAATAAACGCATATTTCGTCAAAAGATCGCGAAATGAACGCATGTTTCGTCAAAAGATCGCGAAATGAACGCATGTTTCGTCAAAAGATCGCGAAATGAACGCATATTTCGTCAAAAGATCGCGGAAAGAACAGCATATTTCGTCAAAAGATCGCGAAATGAACGCATGTTTCGTCAAAAGATCGCGAAATGAACGCATATTTCGTCAAAAGATCGCGGAAAGAACAGCATATTTCGTCAAAAGATCGTGAAAGAACAGCATATTTTGGACAAAAGATCGCAAAAGAACCGCAAATTTCGTCAAAAGATCGCGAGACAACCGCGAATTTCGTCAAAAGATCGCGAGACAACCGCGAATTTCGTCAAAAGATCGCGAGACAACCGCGAATTTCGTCAAAAGATCGCGAGACAACCGCGAATTTCGTCAAAAGATCGCGAGACAACCGCGAATTTCGTCAAAAGATCGCGAAACAACCGCGAATTTCGTCTAAAGGGACGAAATAACCACGATTTTCATCAAAGGAACGCGAAAAAACCCCTCAAATTTCGTCAAATGATTGCGAAACAGCCACAAATTTTGTCAAAAGATCGCGAAACAACCGCGTATTTCATCAAAAGGGGCGAAATAACCGCGAATTACCTCAAAAGGAAGGCGAAATAAACGCACATTTCGACAAAAGATCGCGAACTAAACGCATATTTCGTCAAAAGATCGCGAACTAAACGCATATTTCGTCAAAAGATCGCGAAAGAAAAGCATATTTTGACAAAGATCGGTAAAAAACCGCAAATTCTGACAAAAGATCGCGAAAAAACAGGGGCGTAGCTACAGTGGAGCAGTTGGAGCAAACTGCTCCAGGCGCACGAATCCTAAGGGCGCAAAATTAGAAAAAGCGAAATAAAGATTTCTTAATTAAGAAATTTTTATTTAACTAGGGGGCTCGGCCCCCTACGAGCTACGCTCGCCAACCCCCGTCCAGACACCGCAGACTCTAAATGCACGCTAATTTGATCGGCTTTAAAAATAGTTCGAAAGATTGAATTATAATTTAAAAAACAGTGGCGATCTTCCTATAAACGAATTTCTATTCATTTCTCTTTAATTGGGGAATTTTAACGCAAAATCCGCCGCGTTACTACTTGATTATCCCGTCGACCCATTTCGCCAAATTATATAAATCGCCAAACCACTCGCCAAATTATACAAATTGACATAATTTTTATTTTAAATAACGAAAGAACAAATAAATTAGTACAACATTAATAAAAATACAAATAAAACGTCGAAATAAAAATAACTTGATGACGTAGACAAGTGTAACAACATTTCAAAATAAGCTAATGTAAAAGGAATTAAGTAAACAGAGTCTTTGTATCCTGGTATTTTTTAACAAAGCGAAAAGAAAGTTCTTTTAAATGAGACATTTTAAATTAATCGTTTTTAACCTGACGTAATTTTTACCAAGCTATTCTTTCTCTGTTAAATATTCACGTGAAAATACCAGTTGATAAGTATCCTCTCAAAATATCAAATAAATGTCTAGTGCAATTTTTAAATTTAAACCGTTTTGCAATATTATTTTGCGTTCATTTTATGTAATAACTGTAATGTGACGTAAATATGACGTAATTTCTCCTATTTAATACTTCTAACGCATGTTAATAAATTTATTATTTTACAAATTCCTTTCTCTCTTAAAATTCACGTGTAATTATAGTTTTTATGACGTAATTTTTAATAAGTTCCTGCTTTTTGCTCATAATTATTTAATTCTAATTCCAAATGTTTTTTTTCTGTTTATAATAGTCACGTGTAAATAAATTTTTAATTTATTTACACGTATAAATATTTTTTTTTTTTTGAAGCAAACATTATTGTTTCCTCTGTTTATACAGTTGGCAACAGTTTAAATTAATATCACTTTCTAAAATCTGTAAAAAATATCTCTAGAAATGCTGAAAATTTGAATTTAAAATAGAAATAAAACCTCAAAAAATGAGTCAAAATAAAAAAATTAATGCAATCTGCACTCCGGCAAATCCTAACGCATAAAATGATCTAAAAATGATTACACTGCCATGTCTAGTTTTTGCTGCTATGAAACTTTTTTAGTGGAACGATTTTGTTCAACTTTAGCATTAAATATCTCTTAAAATAATTCTTCGATTTGAAAACTGTCTGCTTCAGCGTATTTATCAAACATTTCTGTATAAAACGACCGATTTTTATATTTTTGTATGCATTATTTTTTTTAATATTGACGAAGAAAGACCTCCAGTCACAGAAAATTCAAAACCGGCGGCGGCGGTGACAGCGGTAGTTACTTTTTTTTAGAATAGAGAGAAAATATTTACATATTTTTTTTCATTATTAATCATATTATTAATCATTATAGATCATCTTGTTACAATCAGCGTATTCCTAAAATATATTGCCTTGTGTTTAACCTCAAATATTTCGATTTAAAGCATGCTTTCATACACAGTTGAAACAAATGACTTCTATTAAGGAAATTTTAATTCATACCATATTGCAGCCTCAAGTAACTTCTCCAACACCGTTTCAGCATGCCTGATTTTTTTCTGTAACTTTTCTGTAGACGAGAGTTGAAGATTTTCAGATCTTAAAGTAATCAAAACTTATTTAACAGGGCTCTCATCGCACAGTGGGGTATTTTACAAATCTGGGCGGCCAAAATTATTTTTTTCTTTTAAACTAATTTAAACGTTTAAAGCAGTAAATAAATGCACTTTTTGAAATAAATATTGTTTAATAACTTGAAAATCATGGATGTTTTGCCACTTCGTATTGATATTTATTGATCAAAATTAGTATTATAAAATAAATGATATTTATGATAAGCAGCATTATAAAATAAATGATAATATGATAAATAGTATCATAAAATAAATTATAATTTTGATAAATAGTATTATAAAATAAATGATAATTATGATAAATAGTATTATAAAATAAATGATAATCATGATAAATAGTATTATAAAATAAATGATAATCATGATAAAAAAAAATGGAATAATATATTGAATAGATTATAAAAACAGATTATTAATGATAAGAACAATTAGTTTGTAAATCACCAAGGTGGGATCTTTTAATCAGATGATAATTCAGAATCGTAATCTGTTTCTTCATAATCAGAATCCTCTGGATCACGAGCTTCAGAAGATTCCATAGGCAGTAACATTTCTAGAGTTTCTTTACGGAACAATTTTGATTTTTTAATTATCGTGGGTCTTATTCCAGTTAAAACTGGATCTGAACTCAAAAGCAATCTGTTGAGAACATCACGGTTACAAGAAATTCTTGAAAATTTACGCGATAGATTTTGGCGAAATAATCGAAAATGTTTGTTCCGTGCTTCGGCTACTTCTTCAGACAATTGGCCTACTGGTAAAGCTTTCTCTATCACAATGCGTCCATGGATTAATATTTTATGCATTGTGGGTGACATTGGATACCATTTATATAACTGGACGTAGAGCTCTGCTGTTTTTTCTGTATATTCTTAAATTTATCAAGGCGAATTTTGTGGCCACTGGATATGGTTTCAAGAATAACTTTAAATCGATATATTAAATTTTCATCAATGCCGGTAATTTTCGCTACTAGAGATGGGTCAGTAAAGAATCTTCTGTGTAAAGTATGTGTAAGTACTTCCACATCAGTCGAGCTCCTCAAACTTTCAGACTTTCTCCGCTTTGACCTGTAACTTGATTCAGTGAAAGCTTTTGCTGGCCTTCCTGGTCGATTTATTTTTCTTGAAATTTCTACTGTTCCTTCAAGCCATTCTTTATTATTTTTCTCAAATTTATCTAACATATAATGGGCTTCGATCCATTTGCTCTTGAACTGAGATTTAAATTGGGAGAAATTGTGCTTGAGGTTTTTAATTTCATCATCATCAAAATTATCGCCATTAAGAAGGTAATTTTCAAGGAAATTTAATCTATGATTAATGTTTGGCAAATTCTGCTGTTGCATAATGTTTAAAAATTCTTTTCGAGTCATTACTCTGACATTCGAAGGCCCCAAATAAAAATAAATACAAAATATGAACAAAAATGAATGCATAATAATTATATGCAATTTAGATAGATAACTTCATTTTATCCGTTATTTTTAAAAAAATCTCACAATCTTTCGCTAACTTTTAACAAAAACATATGAAAATTGCCTCGACTTATTTTTTAGATAAACAAATGTTAATAACGAGCAATAAATTATTTCAATTATCTGAAAAGAGCTTAAAAAGAGATAAAAGGGAATGAATACATTACTTTAAAGCATTTTTTTTTTAATTATATAAATTTAATTTCAATCAGAATAACTGAAAAATAAACAAATCTGATCACTTTCTATTGAATCATAACATTTTTTTTCATATTAAAATTTATATGATAAATATCAGTTAAAAATCAATATATAGTAATTTTGTATGCTTACTCAGAATTTTGGAAGAGCATATTTATATCGCCTTCATTTTAAAAAGGGGACAAAGGTGGAACTACTTTAAACGAAAACACAAATAGAAGGGTGTATATTTATTGGTACAACAAGTAACTTTGCTTAGAAATGTTTGGAAATATAACTAAACCCTTCGTGAATTGGGAAACAAGGGAAAAAATAATAGAAAAATATGCGTTATTTTAAATTAATTTTGTAAATACTAAAACTATTTCTTTCTCAATTCAAAGTTTAAAAAAATAATGATACATACCTGCCTCATCACTATCCATAACGATTAGATTTTAAATACTTCAAAAACTAAAGTTATTCAAATTCAAAAATAGAAAGTCACAATGAAGAACGATTTGACACTCATGCACTTAACGCAACACTCCAGTTTCAACTGATAACAGGAGGTCATCGTTCACTTAAAGGAGATAAAAATCGCATCAGGTGATTCCCCAATGATTCAGTTTCAACTTATATCCATCCATTCGATCCTGCGTTGTACTTTATGAAATCGACTTTTGGCTGCCCAGATTTGTAAAATACCCCACTGTGCATCGGTCACTTTACTGGCTACCACTTTTCCCAAAATATAATTTTTCTGGTTCCTTTCTATTAAAATGTTTTAGAAATTTATCATGATGATTACTGTACAGAAATAATGGTAGCCAAAGAATTCACCGCGGAGAAACCTATATGTACGATGCAACACTAGTAATTTTACGATGATAATTATTTTACGATTTGTAAAAAAAATAGCCTGACAAGTTGAAGAAAATTATTGACCATTTTACAGACGAAAACCAAGAAAACGAAAATTTTGAAGGGTTTTGTTTGTTTGTTTCGTGGAAACTAAATATGCATCAATACAGAGCAATAATAAGAGCTCGATACGAAACATATTCCACATCAGCCCATGGCGACAAAATTTAGACGGGATGGGGGTGATGGGAAGCATTAAATTTTGTGAGTATTGTTTTTGAGATTTTGAAAATATTGCAAATGTCAAATGCAGAATCGATAAGATTTAAAAAGAGGGGAAAAGTTAAGTACCAAATTCAGTGTTCCTTAGTAATTGATTCTAGCGTATGCAAAATTATACCACTTTTTTGTAGCAGTATTTTTCCGTATTAAACCTTATTTAATCGCTGAATTTTTGGATTAAATGAGGTAGACTGGCCCGCCGGGCAACCCACCTGTGGGTCGATGCGCCCTAAACCAGGTAAAGCTGCTCCCTCCCTCAGGTGAAGCTAATAGTTTTAAAATTTGCCATAAACATTAGATAGGAAAAGTCTTAAATTATTTAATAATTTTCTAAAAGATCACTTTTTTGAAGCATTTTTAACACTTTCCAACAAAGTTGAAAAGTGTTTATGACTTCGGTTTGTCTGTCCGTCTGTCCACGCTCTAACTCTCGTAAATATGCTCGGATCGTCCTGAAATTTTTGGATGTTAGTGACCTCTACCATAGCACGTTCCCTATTTCAAATGAAATTTGTAGCATGTTTAGTTCATTTACAGAGACAGTCAAAAGTTTTCCGTTACATTACGGCCAATCGGAAAAATTCGTTTCAAATGATTTTTAATGGTGTTACACTCTTTCAAACATAGTAAAATTGATATTGATTCATTAAGTCCACTAAAATATGCATTCTGTTGAATATGCGGTGCAAATACTTATTGTTCATTTACAGGGCCACACAAAAGAATTCCGTTCATATGGTATAGAAGGAATTGTTTGCGGTGTATTTGAAAAGATTTCAGATACTATATAGTATCCGAATTACTGTATGCTAGTAATGGTTGCTCGAAATGCATTTTTAATTATGATTTGTGCTTTTTTAGGGTTTCGTTCATCTGATGAAACCCTATTTGTCTCGCTCCTCTGTCTGTCTGCCTGCCACAGAGCCCGTTCAAAGAACCTATACATATTGGAGACTTGAAATTTTGCATACTTATAGCTGAACACACACATCATACGAAAAATCATAAAATTTTGAAAAAGTCGTACATTTAACCCTTTGGGCTCCCACATGTGTATTTTAAACAATTCTTTCTAAGTGAGCCCTAATTAGGTTGGAGGCGTGAAATTTTGCATACTTATAGCTGAATACCTCACGTCAAATGACAAACCATAAAAGTTTGAAAAAGTCGTACATTTAACCCTTTGGGCTCCCACATGTGTATTTTAAACAATTCTTTCTAAGTGAGCCCTAATTAGGTTGGAGGCGTGAAATTTTGCATACTTATAGCTGAACACCTCGCATCAAATGACAAACCATAAAATTTTGAAAAAGCCGTACATTTAACCCTTTGAGCTCCCACATGTGTATTTTAAACGATTCTTTCTAAGTGAGCCCCTATTTAGTTTGGAGGCGTGAAATTTTACATACTTATAGCTGAACACCACATATCATACGACAAATCGTAAAATTTTGAAAAAATCGCACATTTAACTCTTTGGGCTCCCACATGCGTATTTTAAGCAATTCTTTCTAACTGAGCCCTTTAATAAATTGGAGATTTGAAATTTTGCATACTTATAGCAGAACACCTGAAGCCAGGCGACAAATTGTAAAATATTGAAAAAGTCTTACGTTTAACCGTTTGAGCTACAACATATGTATTTTAAGCAATTCTTTCTAAGAGAGGCCCTAATTAAGTTGGAGACATGAATTTTTGCATACGTATAACTGAATACCTCAGACGACACGGCAAATCATAAAATTTTCAAAAAGTCTTATATTCTTTACTCCTCCGGGCTCTAACTTGTGTATTTTAAGCAATTTTTCTAACCTCCACCCTTTTCACCCAAGGAGTACTTTTCCAACTTTTGCGACACCCCTTTGACCATTCTTTCTTATTATGTACCATAGCCTTACATATTTTAGTTCCACTTTTTACCGCCACGGGCACCTAATTATCTCGGCTGCTATCGGCCCAATCCCCTAGACTAATATGTCTACGGATAGTATATATAACGGAGTTTCGTTCGGATACAGGTTTGTTTAGAATGGAATGCGCCCCTGGTTGCGAAATGTGGAACTAACAGATTTTTCAGAAGGATAAATTGTTTTGAAAGGAATATTAAACGAAACCCTCTGTGTGATCTGTGATCACGCTTACCTACTTGTTCACTGCCTATATCCCTAGTGTAGATAATCGGCCGTTAAAAAAATCAACCCTCAATCAACCTACTTGTTCACTATATTTGTGCATACTGTAAAGTGCGTATAAATGCTATAGTTCATATACAGAGCTACAGAAATTAATTCGTAAAGGTTACTGAGTATAAGCATAAATTGCTTAAAGGTAGGTTTTAAAGGAGTTATGCATTTTTACGCTGAACTGAATTTAGTGTACTAAGAAATATTTGTAGAATATAGATAAAATGATATACAGGGCCACGCAAAGAGATTGGATACATGGCCGTCTATGGGTGATAATTACTGGAAATGTAATTTCAGTAGTTTTAAGCGTGCTTTAGTTAGAATTAAATTTTAGCTAAATAGTGGCATGTAATAAAGGTACTAGGTAAACTACAGGGCTGTACAAAAGTATTCAAGTATGTTTCCATCTATTAGTATAAATTGCTGAAAGACGAATTTCAACCTGTTATGTATTTTTTTGCTAAACTAAATTTTCCCATATATAGTATATATATCAACATACAGATCGAATACAGGGCTGTTCAAGAGAATTGGAATACATGTTTGGCTATGGGCGGTAACTACTGAAATCAGATTTTTAAATGTTTACTTAGTTATCTTATTTACCTTATATCCCTAAGTAACGAACTTTCGTTAAAGCTTTCAGGGAGTGTTGGAAAGTGTTTCATAATCTATGCTATACGCATGATTTTTCTTAGTTGTTTATTAATGCTTTTTACTTCTTTTAGCAAGGCAGAAGAATTGATTGTTTTTTTCTTGAAAATTTCTTTGCTTCAGAGGATCATTTAAATCTTTTAAAATCTAACGTATATATTCTGTAATTTTCTCTGCGACCAATAGCGACATGGTTTACCCCAAGAATTTTTATCCTGTCTGAGAGAGTGGCCTCTCTTTAAAAAAATATATATATATATACGTATTTTATTATCATTTATTAAGTATTTGTTTGAAATGTGTAGGCTTCGTGTTTTCGTACAATGCTGTGGTTGTAATTTCCCCTATATAAATGTGTATTACATTGATTTTTGCGCTTGATGTGCGAAAGTATTTATAAAGAATATTTTCGACAAAGAAAATGTAATTCAAACATTCTTTTTTTGTTAAAAATTTAATTTTAATATGAAAATGGGACTGTTTCAATATCGTCTATAAATGTGATAATCAGAACGGCGGTTACCTGTTTTGTATATATGTTAGAACAGGACTGTTTTTATTTTTTTATTTTTTAAACCGATTTTTCACGCGGTCATCGAGCACGTATTTCAAACAAAATCGCGTTAAAGATATATGACAAGACGTTTTTTTTCCCTTTCGTTGGCTGGTTTTTCTGCTTTCGTCGGGAAATTCCGTTGAAAACGCCAACTTTGACAGTGTTTTCTGTAAGATCTATTGTGTTTACAAAAAATACGGAAAACGTCTTTCGATTACAAAGTTCTGAATAAGGCGCATCCCACACTAAGGCGACACATAAGACATGTCGCTTGAATTCGCTGGAAAAATGGTTTAAAACAGGTTTGAAACAACTTCGTTCTTTGTTTCGACCGGTTTTTGCGCTACATGTTGCAGCTACATGTCGCTTGTCGTCTCAGTGTGTGATGCGCCTAACAACACCTGCCAATTTCATGCGTTCTCGAGCAAAAATTAATTAAAACGTATGCCGTAAAATTGTCCCTTTGGATTTAAGAACAGCCTTAAGAAATAAAATCATACAAATTTTAGGTTCATTTATGAATATTATCATGGGCCCGGTCAACACCGGGCGAATCAGCTAGTCTATACTAATAAAAGAAAGTTTCGCTCTGTGTGTGGTGGCTAGCGAAAATTACTGCACGTAAAAGTCTGAAAAGACAGGTCCTGATACACCTGAAGCTCAGATTTTTAATTTTTTATGACCCCCCCCCCCCACAGAGCACCTTTCAGTTTGTATGCTCTGAATTGCTCCGAACTAGCCCCCCCCCCCCCCACCTTTTTTTTTATCAGATCTTCTTCGTTTTGGAGGCCCTTTCCCCATTTAGTTATTCTCCGTTTCTACATTCCAGTTAAGACTCTGGGCCACTTGCAAATTTTGAGTGCCATGCGTTTTTCACACCCTAATATTATCAGCCTCTCAAGGCATAACTTTAAAATTGAGACTTGGATTCCTCTCCCTGGGCCAGCACCCTCATATTTTTATTGGGTACCTAGTGCCCTTCTTTAAGAATTTCGCCCACTTTTTTTTTTTGCGCTTCTTTAAAATTTTATTCGAATGATTAATACATACCCTATGCTTAATTGCGACTTATTGAGATCTAAAGCGCTAAGTACTAGAACCTTTTAACATGTTTTCATCTTAGGGCCCTGCTCTCAACTATCAGTTGGCCCCTTTTTGACCTCCTATTATATCTCCCTTAAAAATGGTCTGATTAACTAACTTTTTTTTTGTGACAACATCTTAGGAAATCTAGCTACTACATGAACAATATAAAATTTTTTTAGACTTCAGCTACCACCAAAATTGAATATTAATCGCCTTCTTGATGTCCTTGCCCAGATACATTCCAGTTGAAACCCTGAAACCCTGGGGCTTGATACGAGCCCACTTGAAGTTTCTGTGCCCTAAATTGTTAATAAATTGCCCCCTTTTAATCCGACATTCGTCTTTGGGGCTCTTTTTCCATTTATTTATTTTTTTCTTCGTTTCTACATTTCAGTTAAGACACTGGCCCCCTAGGGTAACTTTTTATGCACCATGCATTTTTCACCCACTAATTGTGTCACATTCTCAACTTCAAAATAAAGTCTTGGACTTCTCTCCCCGAGCCAGCACCTTCATATATTATTTATTGGGACCCTAGGGCTCTTTTTTAAGCACTTCTTTAAAAAAATGTCTAATGATTAATACTTATATCCTATACTTAATTTCGACTAATTGAAAATCTAAAGCGCTAAGTACTAGGGTCTTTTAACATGTTTTCATCTTAAGCCTTGCTCTCAATTATCAGTAGGCTCCTTATATCAGTTGAAGTTATATCAGTTATATCCTTATCAGTAGTCTGTTATAGTTCCCTTAAAAATGGCCCGATTCACTAAGATTTTTTCCTAACAACTTCTTAGGTCCTCCAGCTACTGCAGGAATAACAAAATAATTACTTACACTTCAGCTACCACCAATTTTGAATATTAATCGCCTTCTTAGGGTCCTTGTTGCAGTTTTTTTAAGAATTATCCGATAGTCTTGCTATTTTCTTTAGCAGAGTTCTAGGGTCCTCCGGCTACTTTATAAACCACTAAAAAAGTTCTTTATACTCCAGCTACCACCTTTTTCGAATATTAATCTTCTTTTTCGGCATCAACTTACGTTTACTCATTACAGCCGTGAATTAAAATTCGCGCTACCGTTAAAGGTAAGTGGTTAACATTAGAGGGGATGGGATTTTATCCGTAAATTAAATGTCACGTTAATGTTAAAGATAATTCGTTAAATTTACAGGGGATGGGGGCGAAAAGCACCTTTCACTGCTTCGGGGTGCATTCTTTCTTCGGGATCTAGGTGCCCGATTTCAACGGGAATTGGTTCATTCAACCTAGACTACGATTCAGCTACTTTCTGTATTATGAAAGTTTGTCTTAGACTTCGGTTACCAACATTTTTTAACATTAGGGCGGTTCTTAACTGCTCTGCTCAACAAGCGAAAAACGTTTTGACATATTTACAAATTCATTTTTTAACGGCAATATATAAAATTGGAAAGCCTGGCCATGAAAACGATTTGGAATCGAACTGTTTTTTCCATTTTTTGATCAATCAATTACCTATTGAGTTATAAGCGAATTCGACCACGTGACAAACCCGTTTTTCGTCCGCTCTTGAGTGCTCTTTCTCCCTTCGCGCAGAAATTCGGTTCATAACGCCTACTTTGACATTATTTTCTGAAAGATCTATTGCGTTTGCAAAAAAATTGTAAAAACAGCTCAATTACATAGTTTCTGAACAATAACACCAGCTAGTTTCATGCATTTTCGAACAAAAATAAATTAAAACTTATGTCAGAAAGTTGCCCTTTTTGATTTGAGAACACACTTAATGGTACATTCTTTTTCGGGTTCAATGGGCCCTATTTCAACGCTAACTGGATAATTAAGCTTAGTTTACTATTCAGCTACTTTCTGCATTATAAAAGTTTATCTTAAACTTCTGTTACCACCATTTTCGAACATTAATGGCGCATTCTTTTCTCGGTTGTTGTGGGCTCTATTTCAACGGAAATAGGTTCATTCAACTTAGCTTACGATTCTTTTAAAGATTATAGTTCCACCGCCAGGATTCGCATTCTTATCTCGGGTTCTATGGGCTCGATTACTACGATGTTTACTCATTCATCTTGGTTTTCGATTAACTCCGGCGCGTACGGAACACTCCTGGCATACACTGTTTTTGGTAGCGGGGACCCAGGTCACAGGTTCGTTCAGAAAGTCGTTTCTCGGGAATATACTAGACGCTGCCGAAGGCAGTGGGCCATCCCTAAAAACAGGTTCATTTGAACTACTTTATGAATATATAAATAATACAAACTTGAGTTTTGTTTACGTTATTATAACGAGCCCGGACAACGCCGGGCGGGTCAGGTAGTTACTATATATATATGTAACTTCAAAACAAATTTACGCAGAACTTCTTTGAGTGACAAAAGGGCGCACAAACTTTACTTGCTCCAGGGCGCTGAATATGTAGCTACGCCACTGCGAAAAAAACGCAAATTTTGACAAAAGATCGCGAAACAACTGCATATTTCGTCAAACGATCCCAAAACAGCCGCGAAATTCGTCTAAAGGGGCGAAATAATCGCGATTTTCATCAAAGGAACGCAAAAAACCTCTGAAATTTCGTCAAATAATCGCGAAACAACCGCAAATTTTGACAAAAGATCGCGAAACAACTGCACATTTTGACAAAAGATCGCGAAACAACTGCACATTTCGTCAAACGATCGCAAAACAGCCGCGAATTTCGTCAAAAGATCGCAAAAAACCGCGAATTTCGTCTAAAGGGGCGAAATAACCGCGATTTTCATCAAAGGAACGCAAAAACCCTCTGAAATTTTGTCAAATAATTGCGAAACAACCGCAAATTTTGTCAAAAGATCGTGAAACAAACGCGTATTTCATCAAAAAGGGCGAAATAATCGCGAATTTTGTCAAAAGGAAGGCGAAATAAACGCACATTTCGTCAAAAGATCGCGAAAAAACCCTGCAAATTTTGACAAAAGATCGCAAATTTCGTCAAAAGAGGGCGAAATAAACGCGAATTTCGTCAAAAGGAAGGCAAGATAACCGTAAAAGTCAAAAGATCGCTACAAAACGCAAATTACGTCAAAAGATCGCGAAAAAACGCGAATTTCGTCAAAGGGCCGCGAAAAAACCCATTGTGCTGGGAGTGGATTACCCCGCAGCTTCCCCTATTCTGCTGTAACCTTTCAAAAAATTTGCTGTGAATTTCAGAATTTTTTTTTTTCACTCAGAATCACCCCTGCTATATATACTCGCGCATAAGTTGAGAAATATTGGAAAAATAAATTTTCTGTACCTACGATAATACAGCATTTACCTATCATATACCGTAAAATTTTAGGGAAATTTTCATGTGGATTGGGGGAAATGTTGGGAGTCGAAACAGTTTCTGCACCCCTGCAGATAAGTACCCAAAGATAGTTTACCTCGCAGGAAAAAGTTGTAACATGGGCAGAAAATCTTTGTTTTTAAGCATTTAAGAAAATGGTAACCTACATTGCTCTGCCCTGCCCTGGGCCGGTTCAAGGGCTGTGCGAAGTGTGCCACCGCACGAGGCGCCTAGCAAAAGGGTGCGCAAAAATGTTCCAAATAATTTGATTCTTTTACCTTTTCTGTTGCTAGGCAGGGGTCTGCTAAATGTGGAATTCTGCTTTATGTTTAAAGTAAGAATTCAAGGATTCTGAATTTTTGCATTCAGTCAGCGGCTTTTGTATTTTTTATCCGAGGGGAGTATAAGTAACGTTAAACATAGTTTAAAGTTTAAACTATTAATAATCAAATTTGTCGTTGAAAGCGAAACAAAACCACCCTTATTCAACTATATCCCCTTCCCTTGCGGAAGAGTATTTAATTACGACTTTGGCAGGTTTACGGTTCTTTTCTATTAAACTCTTTCTCTTCCAGCTATTTCCAACCCAATAAAGCCCAGGAAATCTGAGACTGGCCCCAAAGAACCTACGTTTGCAGGTTCATTTACCAAAATGTTGGAAAAGATAAGCTAAAGCTGCGATCAGACAGAATTTGCTGTAGCAGTTCCTTTGTCGGCTTTTTTCATGTGGTCAGGTCAGTCATTTGAAGAACTGCAGAAGAGGAGAGTTTCAGGCAGGAGACTCGCTGATATGTTTATCAACTCCTCTATCGTTTGTTTACTCTCCTCTTTTGTTGATGACCACAGAACCTTTGAAAAAGAAAGAGCAGAGAATTAATATGACTTTTTGAATCTTGGAAATGTGGTCTGACGCAGCCTTAGGAGCTTTTTATAGAACGAAGACGCATTAAGAATATAAGTCAAGAAATTTTCCTTTCCTTGTTAGTGTGTATGTGCGGGGGGGGGGGGGGGGGGGGTTAGGTCGAGCACCTAAGATCGGCCATACTCAACCTGCGGTCCGGGGACCTTTTTTATGTGCGGCCCGAGACACAATCATTAATCCCTATTTATGAAATTAATTGTTCGTGCAAAAAAGGGTTTTTAAGACCTTCACTTTTCATTTATATATTTTCACAAAATATGTCCTGTAATTTATAATTACTAATTTAAAATTATGTTAAAACATCTTAAATGCCGTTTCCTTAGTCAAAAGTTCCTTTAACATATACATGGTTCAACGGATTTTTTCTTGTTACCAGCGTTTTCATTTAGAAACATTAGAAACAGTACAAAATTTTTTAACCCCTTGGGGACGAGCGACATTCGAGCCGCATAAGGTGCTCAGAACCAGTGATTATTCTCACCAGCAAATTTTTATTGTAAATTTTGCCTTATTTAATCCGAGCATTTACACGATTCAATTAGGCAAAAATTTCTGTTTTAAAAAACCGGTGATTACAGATTAAAAATTCTGCAAAAGACGCTCGTCCCGAAGGGGTTAAAGAGTGTTAATTTGGAGTTTTATTTTCCGTGTAAAAGTACTGATAAATTGGATTTCACTTTCCGATTAATAGTGTTGTTTATTTTGCACTGAGAAAGTTTTATACCAGGCCTTTTACAATATTTTTAAGTTGCGGAATAAGAATATTTCGCACTCACAAAGCAGAAAAATGTATCTTTCGACCCACAGCTTGTTTGGCTTGTTTACAAGCGCCATTTTGAAATAAGATGAAATTTGAAAGTATCAGACTGTCCGACTACTTGTAGGTTTTTTTTTTTTTTTATTGGTTTTTTACTTTAACTCCCAGGTTAGAGAGTCGGATGTATAAAATAAATAGGTTCTGGAAACATTGAGGATGAAACACTAATTTATTAATTAATCAAAATGACAAAGCATTAACGTCACGCCTGGAATAAATTTTCCCTAGGTATATAAATATTAATAATAAACAATACATAGAACATTTGTATAAATTATAGTTTGAACATTCATAGGGACTCTAAGGATGCCTGATTCATGTTTTACAAAATACAACTTCACTATAAGTTATTGATTGCCCTGAAAAAACGATAGATTAATCCCACCCACCTCTTAATTTCCTGAGAAGCATCGTCATCTTAGAAGCATCATCATCTTCCCTGAGAAGCATAGCTTATTCCTTTCGTTTTATCCATATTTTGCACCATCACATCAATAAAACTATTTATTTACACTATGCGGCCGCTTATGAGCAAACCCGCATTCTTTTACATGAGCCGGGAGAATACAAAAATTTCTCCCTTCTTAAAAGTCCATGTTAGTTTCTCTCTGAGCTATAACTTCATCTCCGGAAAAAGGATGTTTTCTTCTAAAATCTAAACTCCTTCTCCTCTCTCTTCCCAATTCCTCTCTTTCTTTCTTTTTTTTTTTTTTGTCTGCTTAAACCCCTCCTAAAAATCATCTCATCCTACAAAAATTTCTAAGGGGCGAGTTTTTTCTATTTTTCTTAACCTATCCACTGGCGCTTACTTCCACTTGCATAACATTATAATTTTATAGTAACGCTAACGCGACATGTGGTCTCAAACTCCCTTAATACCTTAATCCCTTTTTATGGCGTAATTTGAAACCCATGTTACTAACATGAGACATTTTTATAGCTGCTCACTAAAATATACTGATTTGCAAATCCCTCAGCGGACATATTTATTAGACTGTTGATGAAAACATCGCCAAATGGGAAAACTTCAATACCCTTATTTTGAAACTCTATCTCTTCAAGTCTAACTTGTGAACGTTTTAGACAAGATTATTGCCTAACCGAGCGGCAGCTCTTTCGCATTCTAGAAATTCCATCTTCTCGCGACCTCACGCAGTACATGCAAACCTAAAAACATGCTGGTAGTCCAATTTTCGTGTTCTGTTTTATATTTCTTTCTTTTCCCCCACCTAACACGTGAATATGTCGGGGTTATCCCGACAAGACGATAATTTTAATTTAAAATAATGAGATATTGGCAACACCCCCCCCCCCCCCCCCAAAAAAAAAAAAAAAAATAAATAAATAAATAAATAAAAATCTCTATATATATTTGCATTTTTAAAATGCTTTATCGAAATCCTTCTAAAAATGTTTCAAACATCCTCTGTAGTTTTTAACGCATGGCTTGTCTAATTTTTGTTTGTACTACAATGTTGCATGGTACCATAGTGACAAAATTAGAAAAATCTGCTTTTCTTTTGCACCTTCCTTAGGCCTCCCTTGTGTAGTCGTATTTTTAGGATAAAGACGCCCGAACTTAACTTTCTGACTTTCCCAGCTGGGACTAGTTAAACTTAGCATAAACTAGCGATAAAAATTCCATATAAATATTTGGCATCGAGTCAGGTGTGCTTGTTTGCATTTAACGTCTGTTTTTTTTGTCATATTAGACGCACCTATTTATCCAAAATCTATTTTTGTTTGTACATTACATATTTTCAGTGGAGTAGGGATTAATTAACGGTGACACATCCAGGAGCAGAAAAACTTGGAGATTAATCTGACGAACTCCTGATGAGAAATGTACTATTAGCGTAGTGTAAAATCAAATGTTTCCTTTTCAATATTGAATTTTACCGTAATAAATTTTAAAATGTTAAAGGTTACTGTTTTATAGGCTTCATTTTACTGTGTTTTCAGATCCGGCTTTAGGCTTAGTCACAATTAAATTTAAGAATAAAAGACGCTTTTCTAATAAAAAAATATATATTTTAGATTTATTTTCCATAAATATTGGCAAGGGGTGCTCTCAAGCTGTTCCTGCAACTTTTGTGTAAAACAAAATTAAATGAGATCGAAATTGAACATATTTTGAACCAGAAAATGTGTTTAATAAAATGTCGTTTGTATGTAGTGTTTATTTGATTTAATTTTGAAGTAAAATTTCTGGTTCGAAATACGTTTGAATTAAAAAAGAAATCTCGAAAAATTTGAAGCTTTAAATTTACCATAGTATTGCTGCACAGTGCAAATATTTAATATCTGAAATAGATACACTATGCATGTGTAGTGTACATAGACATAGAATTTTCCCTTAAAAAAAAATCACAAGTTGACTTTGAAGATTCTAAGTCGCCCATTTAATATTATCCGAGGCTACAAAACATTCTATTTAATTGTAATATTAAGACGAAATCACAAGGGACCGGAAAAAATTTCGGTCCCGTCTATTGTAATTCTTTTCCTCGGGATATGAAAATTTTCCGTTTTAAGCAAGACTTCGTTCGCAGCCTTTAAGGTATTTCCAAATACATAAAAATTTTATATCTATTACTGATAGTATAAGTGTATTTATTTGTATGTGTTTACGTGTGCATGTGATAATGGTTTGGGGGACCATGAAATAGAACAGGGTCTGACCTTCATTATTATCTATATGACTGGGCAATGAGCATAGTATAGTTTTTTCTCTTCTCCGTTCTTAAATTATAGTTTTGTGAAATGAAATGAAATAACCTGATCTATCAGAAGGCTAAATTCACTTCGACATGAGGAGATATTTCTTTTTACAAAACCCACTGATCTATCCTCTGATGCTTGTCTTGAATTCCATTGCAGATCATAGTATTGCGCATGTACTGCTCATAGTATGTATACTACAGTGTGGCCATCCTTTCGATTTTCCTCAAAATATTTTATGAATTCCTCTTCTGTTTAAGGGTATTTTCCAGATTTGAGACTACGAAATGCTCTCACGTTTTTATTTGCTTTGCGGAGTGTAAATTTTTGTTTGCGCCAATACCGAAAAAGTAAACTTCGAGTTTCTGAGCTCCAGTTTGTAAAAATTATGCTCTTCCTCATTTCTTTAGGAAAGACACAGGGCATTATTAAATCTCGTTGTAATTTAGTTCTATTTTTTCTATTTATAATTCATAAAATCGTTTGAAATTAATACTACTTTATTTATCATACCAATTTATTATTATTATTATTATTTTAATTGTTACTAAACACTGTACCATTTTCTCTTGAAATAATACCCTTTTCTATTGAACTAGTGCCCTTTTTCTGCTTCAGATGTGCCTTCTTTTTTTCTTTCTAGAGTTAATACTCATTATTATTTATTTTATTTTTTCCAGCTCTCTGATTAATGATCAGGTCGGGTTATGAAATCGCGGATCCTGAGGTTGGGGCTGGCTGGATTTCATTTCTGGTTAGAATTAGGTTCTTGCGTGTCATGTTCGGATATAACTTGTGATTTTCAAAAGAAAATCCAGAATATTCCTTCAGATGAAAAATACAGTAAGACCTCTGAATAATAATGGTCATCTTGCGAGGGCGAAAATGTGCCTCCTATTCCGAAGTGTGCGCTTTGAGAGATTAAAAACACATATATATGTGTTGAGGATTGAAAAGATGTTCGCTATTCGGGAGTCTCCGTTATTGAAGTTTTACTGTACTGTATTTTAATAAAATATGAATATCATCTCCTCTTTTCTTCATAAAAGATTAATATTAGATTAGAGACGTGATTGTAGACTGTTTTTACACTCTTTTATCAACTTGGCTCATCTATGTAAAGATGGAATTTTGTAACGGATTTTTCACTCGCTTTCTGATATGCTACAATTGTTAAAATTATGTTACACAGCTGTGTTTCCGATGGCAATACAACATTTTAATATTTTTAGAATTTATTTATAATTAATAAATGAATTTTAAAGGATTTTTCCGTTAGGCGTGCGCAGGTGATCAATCGCCAAATATTCTTTATGGTTACACCTTTATCACGAATTACCACAACAGTGGAGTTAATAAGCCAAACAACGCTCTCTAAAATAGATCACCTGGCTGTGAAACTGAAATAATGCAATATTTAAAACCTTGAAAAGTAGAAAATATAAATAAAAAAACTAAGAGTGTAATGTATATGTATAATAAAACTAAGAGTGTAATATATATTAATACCCTGTTATTTCATAATTCACTAAACATGACAGTGTTTTCGCGATTAGGGTCGGGTTCGGTGTGAAGTGTGCACCGTTTGTGTCAAGAATTATAAGTATTAACCAAATATTTTGTGTATTTTCTGCTCTTTAATCTTTAGAATTCTGAGCATTACCTAATCTCGTCTCCTAAAGCCGTCTGTCTTTTAAACAATTTACAAAGCTTTGTTGAAAACATTTCGTGTTTAGGCTTCCCTAATTTTGTCTCCGAAATGTACGCCTTCACAGAGGCGATTATGCAAACAGCCTTTAATGAAAGACTTTGAGTAGGTAACGTTATAAAGAACGTTCTTGACAATGTATTGAGAGAGTGCTATGTTAATTGTCGAGAAAATTGGTTTTGCCTAATCGAGTGGCTGTATCCAAAGAATGAAATAGTGTGACCTTCGAAGTAGTACGGTGATTATCTATGTATATCTTAATATTCGAGTATACGGCTTTGTTTGGCGCAGACTCGTAATTATTTTTGAGAATATACAGCTTGTATTTTTGATAATGCCATTATTTGTCGAGGTATACCGAATGCTCGGACAATATCGAGTAGTAGTATTTTTCTTTCTTTAAAAAAAAAAAAAAAAATCATACCAAGTGACTCTTAAAAATATTTTCAAATATAATATATAATTAATAATCAGATTTGTTTAACAAAAAATTAGGACCCTTCACAATTTTTTTTTTTCCTCAACTGAAGCGGTCAGTCATAAATATCAGTACCTCTCATTTTGATAAAAATGTTGAATTTCAGATTTTAATCCTAAAATGAACCTTAGCATATGTAGAACATTATGTCCAAATTTCTGGACGCTCTGTTAAATAGTAAAGGCAGAGTTTCCCCCAGGTTTAAAAAGGGGCAGGGTGCTGTTTGTGAGAAAAGGGCACTTTTGGATTCCGAAGGGCATATTTTGGATTTTTAAGGGCATTTCTTGAAATTTTTAAAGGCATTCTTTTGGTTTTTAAAACTACTTTTTAATAGTTAATAGACAGAACACTATTTTAAAGACAGCAATGAGTCAATTTTTACTATGCAAGTAATTTTCTTAATAAACAAAGGACTAAAGACACTTTTTTCAGGTGGGGGCAACAAAGGAGCTAATTTTTTAAATGAGGGGCAAGAGGGGTACTATTTTGTAAACCTAAGGGCAGGCAGGGTGCAGCACCCTCCTGAAACTGTCTGGGGGAAACTCTGGTAAAGGAGTTACAGTAAATTTTACGTATCTCTCTTTAACATCGCATTTTTGCAAATGAAATGTTTAAACTCATTTTTCCATATTCTCTATGCTAAGGCTTCCACAATGATTGCAAATTGTCTGTTTTTAATGTATCTGTAGATTGTAAGAGAGATAACGAAGTATCGATTTTTTGATACTTTTGAAAATTTTGTTTTTAAAATAATCTGAACTTAGATTTTCATAAATTTATTCTATATACATCCAATTAATTTTTTTCTTCTAATCTAATCTTTGTATCAAAAATCCGATACTTGGGTTTGTAGAACAAAAAGTACCTTGAGTATAGAGGATACAAAAAATGTAGTTTGAAACACCAAAATTGGAAAAGAATTGATTAATAATTTTAAAAAATCACGAACCCTGATTTGTATTGAAAAGTACAAGCTACTTTTATTAGTAGACGAATTAAATACATATATGTTTGATTTTTCAGTTTTCAGCAGTGAAATCTCGAGAATTATTAAATATTTAATACGTGATTTATTGCATTGCTAACTAAGCGTAGAACCAACAGAGTGAAAAATGTCCAAGCCGGAAATCGAACTCGGAACCCTTGGAATAGCGCTCCAAGTACTCTACCGTTTAAGCTACCAAAACGATGCCTAGCTTAGCATTTCTCACTCACACATGTTCGTAAGGCTGCAACAGAGCACTTGGAATGCTATTCCAGAGGCTCCGGGTTCGATTCCCGTCTTCTATGTTTAGTTAACAGTGTGCCAAATGACGGATTAAATATTGAATTAAATACACATTATATTGCATTTTTTTTAATGGTATTTAAAAGTACCATCCTCATAAAGGGTTAATGCACAATCCCAACATTTTATTATTTTTTTAAATCTTAAAACGGATTTTTCATAAAATTCTTTAAAAATAGACCTTTTACAAGGTTTTTCCATATCCGAACTGAATCTTTCACAAATTTAATCACTTAAAAATGAAACTGACATGTCACAAATGTTCGATGATATGTATCATTATATATATCCGATATTTGTTTTCAAAATATCAAGGTTTGATATTTTCATATACTTGATATTTATTTTCAAAATAACAAGAGGTTTGATATTTTCTATATTTGATATTTATTTTCAAAATAACAAGAGGTTTGATATTTTCTATATTTGATATTTATTTTCAACTTATCACTGTGCTAGGTATTTTTTATATTTTCATTCAGAACAAATGTAAATGAAAATTTCAACTGTTATTGACTGTGTCATTCTGTAGATTAAACAAAAACTTTTTCTCTCTGACTCTGGCAGTGACTTATTCAGCCTTTAAATTGTCTAATTGAGGTAATCGGTTATATATAGCTTCATTGGAAAAGAATAGTTTGGTTTAGTTGACTTTAAACTGTACTGTTAGGCAATTAAAAAAAAGATAAGCTTTACATATAATGTCAAAATTTTTCAAAAAAAAAAAAAAATAAAATAAAATAAACTATTCTGTTTAAAATTTTATTTTATAAATTTCTGACTTTTTAATAATGAATCCTTGTTTTATTTATTATTTATTTATTTTATTTATTTATTTATTTTTTTTGAGGGGGGGGGGTAAGGGGACTAAGTGCATAAAGCAAATAGTTTCTATTTTCAATTAGTTGATCTTCAATTTTATTTTAAGCTTGGGGGGAGGGGGGAAGGAAAGGAAAGGAAAAATGCACTTTTAGAATATTTTTTTATTAAGTTTTCATGTTAAGTGCAATATATTTTAGTTTCCAATTTATATTATGCTTGAAAGTATTTATCAACAGTAACTTGACTATTTTGAAAATATCGGATATACATATCAAAATATCGGATATTTTTTATGTTTTTGAAATATCATGATATTTATGAACCCTGCTTTTCACAAAATAAGATGATTCAAGAAACCTATTACACAGACTTTTTAAGGCATAAATGATCTTGTTAAAAATAGATAAACAGGAGCCTGAATGTTACAATAATTTTAAATTTACAAAATTATAGGGGGGGGGGGGGGGAGATCTAAATTTCACAAAAGCAACACCTTGTGGGAAAAGTCTAGATACACTCGTGACAGTTATGCAATAATTCATAAAACCTATTATTGGGTACCTAAAACTGTGTCTCTACACATTCTTTTTTAAGCTAATGTATATTTTAATAATTACATATTTAAATAAGTCATTGTTTTTGAAACAGGGAAGTTCCTTAACATAATAAAGCGGTATACCAAATTTGGGGCAAATCGAATAATTCTGCTGAAAACTCATTTATCTGAATTAGGGGGGATGGACTAACCCCCCTTTATCCTTCACAAATCAACCCCAAAAACTAATCAGGGACGCACCTTATCAGAATGAACCTAGAACAAAAAATTGAAGCAAATCGGATATTTCTATCGAGTTATCGCGTTACGTACGTACATACAGAACCGGCGGGCACATAAGCTCTAAGGCTTTGATAGCCTGTGAGCTAAAAAGTGGTAATTTTCTTAATCGTTTACGTAGGTATGTAGCTTTTCTTTTTTAAAAAATGTTATATGAAAATTTTTCAGCTGCAAAAGCCTTTCCATTTACAGAGAAGATCAGAATGCATTTTAATACATTGTTTTTGTTTTTATAAGAATTGTAATATTTCCATAAGAATATTTTTGTTAATTAATTTGATTATTCTTGTAAATATTGTACAAAAAAGAGTTATAACTACCGATTTATTAATCAGTTTTAATGAAAAAACTTATCTAAATTTCACATTATTATTTAAAAATTCGTATATCTTTAGGTATTAAAGAATATAATTATTGAGGTGAAGCAATTTCTTGATAAATAATTCAGTAAATAAAAGGTTAATACACGCGGAGATTATTTCTAGCATCTAGTGTTGACTCTAGAAAAAAAGGGGTACATTTTTTCAAAAGGGGAACACTATTCTAAAAAAGGGCACTTTTTTTCAAAAAGGGGACACTTGTACCTTGTTCGCAAAAAATATTTTGTGGTTTGTTTAGAGACCCTGGAATTTGCGATATTTTCCCGGGATCAACTGAATTGCCACGGGGCGCATAGGAAATGTTAAAAAAGGGCAGCCGGGCGCATAGGCAGCCTTTAAAAGATCCGCCGGGTGCAAAAAGAAATAAAAGGGCCACCGGGCGCAAAAAAGAATTAAAAAGGGCCGCCGGGCGCAAAAAAGAATTAGAAAGGGCCGCCGGACGCTGCGCCCTGCTAAAGTGGTTTGGAGTCAACACTAAGCATCTACTAAAGTAAACATGGTATTATGTACTGCAAGTATCTAGTAGTTCTCGATAAAGCTTGTTTTCGGTTATGGAGTATATTTTTTCTTTCGCATTTAGCTCGATTTCTTGCTTTGCAAAGCTTATGCGGTTTTGACAAAACACCCTGTATTTATTTATTTTTTAAAGCTTTAAACATTTTTTCTTATATATAGAGAAAGGGATATGAAAGTTTTACTTATCGGAATATTAACCTGAATTTTTTCCCCCTCTATATTCCACTAGGAAGCTATCATTTTAGATAATTATCTGTTTCCTTTTCTATTAGCTCTGCCGAAAGACAGGGGTGCAGAGAAAATATCCGTTTCACACCATTGATCGAAATATGTATTGAACTGCATTACAAAGGAAGCTGCACGTGAATGTTGGATTGCAGGATATATAGTATAATTTTGCCTTTCTTGTACAAATACAGCGAATCCTGCTGTTTGTTAAAATATTGAAGTAATCGTTACAATATCTTCATGAGTGTTAGTTACAAACAAAAATGCTAGTTTGGCTTCTAACCGTATTGTGTATTAATACACGCTGTATATTTTACAAAATAAAGGGATCTGAAGTAAAACATAACTGTCATTTTTAATTTTTTTTCCGATTTTCATCTAAAAATGTTTAAAAGGCTACTCCAGTCACCCGAAAAGATTCGCTCGCTAATGTTAATCCAGTGGGAGAATTTTTTAAGATATCTCGTTTCCAATTCAATATTTTTAAATGTGTTTTTGCTTTGGATAACTAATGCAGATAGATCCGTACAAAGACCGCTTTTTACTGTTTTGATTTTGTTTACTGGTATTTTTAATTAGGATACTTTCACTTTTGGAACCGGTTTCGAAAGTGAAAGCATCCTCATAGAAAAATCTCGCAAACAAAATCAAAAAGTAAAAAATGGCCTTTGTACGGATCGACCTCAGCTGAACAATGAAAAAAAAAATCGTTAAAAAATATCGAAATGTAAACAAGATATCTTAAAAATATTCTCCCATTCGATTAACATTAGCGAGCGGGTGTTTTCGCGTGACTGAAGTACCAGGACTCTTAAAGCTTCGAAATTTTAATTTTTTTTAGATGTTAAACTCATGGTTGGCACGGTTTAAACCAATTAGTTTTTTTGTCAAAAAAACCATTTGGTTTTTTTAGAAAAAGTCTAATATAATATTTTCTCTTTTTTGTAATTTAATTGTTTTAAATTATTGACAGAAGTAATTTCTACTTTTAACACTTCATCTCAGCAGTCAACATGAGACATAACGAGCCTAGGTCATGTTTCTATGCATGTAGAATGAAAATTAGCATGTGCTGATGAACATATCTGGTACCCTAAAGATTTTTCTTAAAACATGTGAAATTAGAAAAGATAAAATAGATAAATAATATTCAATATTTAGCATAAAATATTTTCACTTAAAACATGCAGATTATTTACAGCAGTTAATAACAAAATACAATGATCTTTAAGATTTTGGTTAAGTTGTAAAAGAAAATTTTTTGGATTGGGAAAGATTATCCTTAAAGAATTTAAAAGATATCAGATTGAATAATACAGCATGCAAAAATTGAGTGCTAGTTAAGCATTTCAATAATACCAAAATCAGTCTTTCCTGTTTGTATCTGAATCTAATGGCCAAAAATGTTGACTTGGACACCTGGAGTTATCACTCAGAAAACAAAATAACCAGAAGTATTTGGATATTAAAAAAATAATAATGATAACCATAGAATAATATATTATATTCATGAAACTGCATCAAATGTTTGATTGATTATTATATTATTAATCAAAGAATTCTTCATAAGATTTTAAAAGGTATCAATGTTTCACTGTGTAGAGCAGTTTACTTTGAACATAAGACATAGCTGTTACTGATAATGTTTAAATTACAAATGATTTCAATTTTCTATATAATTAACTGTAATTATTTAATTTAAATATTTTCAAAAGTTATATTACTTATATAATATCCAAAAATGTTTATTTTATCAACAGATATGCATCTGTATGCAATAGGAAATTATATTTAAAAAAACCCGGTTTAAACAAAAAAAAAACCTGGTTTAAATTAAATAAACCGTTTTTTTTTTTTTTTTTTTTTTACAAAAAAACCCGTTTTTTTTCCAACCCTTGTAAACTCATGTCTTTTCTGAACATTTTGATATATAATTGTTTCCTTGAATAATCCCATTAGAACAGAAGTTATGGCTTTTAGAGTTATACCAGCTCAATAGCTGAAGTGGCGTTTCCGAAAGTTTGAAGTCATTTATCTCCAAATGACGTTTTTGGGCATAACGCGCTGGATATCTCAAAAACTTCCGAATTTTTTACATTTTCAAAACATATGTTTCATGTTAGTCTGTATAAACTGAACTTAAAAATTCCTTTTTATTGTTCAAGAAAATATTTTTTTTTGGTGATTATACTGTTGAAATTTTCAACATTTTTTATTAGCTAAATACAACTTTGTATTAAAAATATAAAAATGCTTTAAACACACATTTATTTAGGTTCAGGGTAATTATTACAATTTGAAGTATAAGTAGGCAACGAAATTTTCATTCTAGTTGCAAAATTCATTTTGTAATCCTATGCGTAAACTGCTATACCAATTTTCTGCTCGTCAAATGTCTGACACTTTGGAGCCCCCTATAAATGCTAATTCTGCATCTTGCTATTTTTTAAATATATGAAATGAAAGAACATACTCGTGTCCAGGTGTGGGAAAATGCATCATTTTTACTCGCCACTGGCGAGTGAATTTTCTGACAGGGCGAGTGACTTTTTAGGTAGTCTTTGAAAACTGGAAACTATATAGAGGTATGCCGAAAAAGTTTCTTTATTTAGTAATTACCGTATATACTCGCGTATAGGTCGACTCGCGTATAAGTCGACCCCCTAACTTTCGAATGCAAATTCTGCAAAAAATCGAAAAGCCGCGTATATGTCGACCCCCTAAATTTTTACTTCAATTTTGCACAAAATCAAACAAAATATTTCACTTGCCTATGCGAAAAAGTAGTAAGTAAATAAAAATAAATCTTAAAAAAAAAATTTATGATAAATTATTATTATTTGTATATTTTCTGTAATATTTTATTATTCATACACATAAACAGTCAGAATTTTGCAATATTCGAAGTTTTATTTTTTATTTTTTAATTGACTCGCGTATAAGTCGACCCCCCAAATTTGCTTGCTAATAATTGTCAGAAATTCCTCGACTTATACGCGAGTATATATACGGTAGCTATATTTTTCAACTTTCCTAATTACTGCGATGTAAATATGGTGTGAAGTTCTACTTTATATTAAACTTTCATCTCTTGTTTATATTTTTTAATTTTATAAGAAAAAATTATATGAAAATGCATTATAGTAATATAATAGTAACCAACTATTTTTAAGTTGTGTAATTTTGTCATAAAAATTTTCAACTGTGCGTTGCATTTTACTGGCTGGTGAAATAAATCCTTGGCTGGTAAGATTTTCTAGAAATTCCACACTCCTGCTCATATCTTTCATCCCCAATAAAAATTATGTTTTAGAATCATATACATTTTAAGATATTAAATGTTGAAAATGGTCTTTCTTTTTTCATTTTTAAGAGTCCTTATAGACCCCTTAGGGGACTTTTCACTCGCTTGAAAACACCCGTTTGCTAATGTTAAACCTATGCGCAGGTTACTTTCGAATTTCTCGTTTAAATTTGAATATTTTAAACTTTTTTTTTTCGCATAGGATAGCTGAGGTCTATCTTTAATATGGCTACTTTTTCGATTTCGGTTGTAGATTTTTTACAGGTGCCTTTCGAAACTGGTTTCGAAAGTTAAAAGTACTTTTATAAAAAAAATATCTGCAACCAAAATCGAAAAAGTACAAAATGGCACTGTTAGAAGTCGAGCTCACCTATCCTATGCAGCCAAAAAGAAGAAAAAAAAGAATCGTTTAAAAATATTTAAATTTAAACGAGAAACTCTAAAACAATTAGCCCATAGGTTTAACATTAGCGATCAGGGTTTTTCAAGTGAGTGAAGAAGTCCCCTTTAGTCCCCTTAGTTTATTTCCCACGCTGCATTAGTTTTTGCTCATTTCATGCGGGTAACTAGGATGATGTATCGTGTAATTAAAAGTAGAGCTTTATTGCAAAAAGACAAATAAAATATATAAAACAATTTGTTATGTATATTCCTTTTTATTAATTACCAAGCCGTATCTTGACTGCTACTGGTTAATTAGAACGGACCAATTTAAATTATTTTTAAATTGATTTTAAAGAGAATTTTGCAAATGCGAATTCAAGAGGTAGTGGGAGAAGATTTCGGGGATCCTTAGAAAGATCCTACATGAAGCAATCTTTTCTCCCTCTGCCCATATAGGGTTTAATCTAGGAAAAAGGGCTTTTTAGCTTTTTGGCTAATTGCAGCCAATAACTTCTAGCCAAATAAAAATAGCTTTAGCCAAGGGAAAAAAAAAGTTTTATTTATACAAAATTTATATATACATGAGTATTATTTTTATGCAATATACAAACAAATACATCGCTCTGTAAGATTGACCCTTTGAGATTTGGCTGTAAACCACACAGCAAATGCTTTTTTTTTAATGGAAATTCTTTTCAAAATTTCCCTTCCAAATTAATCATCATTAAGTTACTTAAATTCTTGATTTTCAGTTTCTCAAATCAGTTCTTGTTATATTCATGAGACTGAATCCCCCTTAACAGCCTGCTGTAGACAACAAAAGTGATTCTACAAATTCATACAAAGAAGTCATATTGGGAAACATGCCAGTAATGCCATTTTTATGGAAAAAAAAAATAAGCTAGTTTCATTCTTTACACATTGTAGCCAGAACCCACATAAATTCAAGTCTGAAAAGTTTATACGACATGCATCTGACACATTGATGATTCAAAGCTAGTGCACATCATATCCCATGCTTATACAATCTGTGATTTTCGTTTTCACCATATGCTGGAGTCGTGTCTGATGCAAATGACGTCACACTGTTTGAAGACGCTTGCATAGAGAGCACGAGACAAATTTTGAAGTGTTGCCACAGCGTGGATGCAATATAAGATTTTTATTTCATTTTTGTGCAACGTCAGCAGGTTTAAGAAATGTGGAACGACAAAATGGGAATGATATAGCATATTTCTTTGGCTGTCACTATTTGGCTAATTCACTAAATGCTTTGGGGGCAAAATACACTTCCAGTTAGCTTTTTGGCTATTTGGCTAGCTCTAGATTAAACCCTACATATATCTCGCATAAGGTAATTGACAGTGACAAACACCATTATCACCATTTAGGGGAGGGAGGGGGGGGGGAGCTTTTGTGTCATAGATGAATATTGCTTTACATGTAAATTTTAGCGTTAAAGCTTATTTTTAAGTATTTTTTGGTTTTAACTCTTTCATTAAAAATTTTAACAATGTGTTTTAAATCTTTAAGTTGATTGTTCTAATAAATTTTCCTTTTTAAAGGTACATTAATCAAGTGTAGTTTGTTATATTATATTCTGTAATGCTTCACACAATTACTTAGCTTGCTCCTAACAGACATTGACTGCACACAGTATTAAACGAACGTAATTCGTAATATTTATGTAGAAAAAAAAAACCGAGATTTTTAAATTTAATGTAAAAATTTATGCTTTCAGAATATCAACTTTTAAGAAATAATATAAAACAAATAATTTCCCCTTAATAATAATACAGTTTAAATTCTGAATATTGTAGTTTGGCTTATCAATTTTGTCTGACAGAACCCAAAACAACAGCCAAATCAATAAGGTACAAATTTGCATTGTTTTTATGATAGTGGATGTAAAAATCGAATTTTATATTAATTTCTGAATCTGATAGAAATTCAGCCACGGGATCGTTCCGTCTCTGACGTAATTATTTGTCATATAGCACGCATTCTTTCACTACAGAGTTGGAAATGTAATTTAATTTCAAACAATATTTGAAGTAGAAAAACTCTTTCGCATCTTTCTGTTTTGCCCGAATGGCTCAGAAAAGAAATACGAAACTCCTTTTAAGTGGTCTGTTGTTGCAAGTGCCATGCGAGTATTGTGTGAGGCTTCTTTGTAAGTGTTATTTTTATAAAAATATACAATTTGCTGATACTGTTCTTTCTTTCTTTTTAGGTAAGTGATCACCTTCGTGGATTTTTTATATCACAGTAAGATTTTCTTTGTTTCTTATGACAATAGCATGTAATTTCTATGATAGAATCAATTTATTGAGTTTTTCTATTCGCATACAGTGGGCGAACAGTGTGCTGTAAAGAGTGGAATTATACGATATTTTGAAAAAAAAAAAAAAAAAAAAAAAAAAAACAGATGTGAAAGCAAACACCTAATGCAAAAACGCGGTTAAAAGAAATCCTTAAAACTTAATTTTGAAGAAATCTAAATCGAATTTTTAAAAAATTTCTTCGAATGGTTCTCGGGTACACCTTGGAGTACCTTCATGATCAATGTCGTAACTCTAGCCTTATACATTGCAGTGTAAGAGTGTACACAGACACTCTCACAAACTGTTTGACAGTTAAGAATTCGTAAGCGATATTAATAAAACAAATTCTCAAACTGACAAATTACTGAAATGTTTTTTAAGTACTTGCGCTCTGCCCCGTTTCTAAAATCCATGATACAAAGCAAGTTTTTCGTTTCTGTTATAAAAAGACAGTAATATGCATTTATTTTAGATTAAAAAAATAATAAAACAATAGCTAAAGATTTTTAAAATTACAGGGAAAAGAAAAAAATGCATAGCTTTATTTTGTAATTATTAAGAAGCAAGTGAGAAGCATTCTGTTATAATAAGAAATTATCTTGGTTAAGAACTAATGCTAATCCTACTTTACTGATAGGGAAATGAGGCGATAGGGCGTGAATTCTTTCTTGTAATAAGAAACAAACGGGAGGATAAGTGAAAAATATAACTGAGCTCGTTAGTCATTTATATTATTGAACAAGTGGGTAAGTGTGATCACAGATCGCACAGAAGGTTTCGTTTAATATTCCTTTCAAAATACTTTATCCTTTTGCAAAATCTGTTAGTTCCACATTTCGCAACCAGGGGGCGCACTCTATTCTAAACAAACCTCTTTCCGAACGAAACTCCGTTTTACAACTTATCCGTAGATATATTCGTTGAGGGAATCGGGTCCATAGCACCCGAGATAGGTAGACGCCCCCTGGCGGTAAAAAGTGGAACTAAAATATGTAAGTCTATGGTGCATAATATGAAAGAGTGGTCAAAGTGATGTCGGCAAAAGTTAAAAAAGTGCCCCCCGGTTGAAAAGGGGGAATGATAAAAAGATGCTCAAAATACACACGTTAGAGCCCGGAGGGTAATTAATATAAGACATATTGAAAATTTTATGATTTTTCGTGTGATCGCAAGTGTTCTGCTATAAGTATTCAAAATTTCAAGTCTCCAACTTAATTAGGGACTGAGTTAGAAAAAAAAGCTTAAAATACAGAAGTTAGAGCCCAGAGGGTTAAATATAAGACTTTTTCAAAATTTTATGATTTGTCGTGAGATCGCAAGCGTTTAGCTATAATTATGCAAAATTCCAAGTGTTCAACTTAATTAGGGGCTCAGTTAGGGGGGAAAAAAAGCTTAAAATACACAAGTTAGAGCCCAGATTGTTAAATATAATATTTTTTCAAAATTTTATGATTTGTTGTTTGATGTGAGGTATTCAGCTATAAGTATGCAAAATTTCAAGTCTCTAACATATATAGTTTCTAAGAACGGGCACTCACTGTGACGGACAGACAGACAGACAAACAAAGGAGCGAGATGAATAGGGTTATTTTGTTAGATGAACGAAACCCTGAAAATTATCAGGATAACAGATGGTGTGTTTTTTCTTAATCATTATTTTTTGCTTTAAATTGTACATTTGATCTGCTTAATAATTAGCTTAAAATTTTCATTTCCCTTGTTCGACCACGGGAATCTTTAAAAAATTACGGAGCAATTTCAGATGTATATAATGTATTTTCTGTGATAACATACATTCTTACAGCAGATTATTATATTAAATACTTACCGCGACACAAATTGACTCTTTCTACTTGGTAAAGAAGCATGTATTTTTTTTTTCTTTTCTCTTTTAAACTCAAAATAACTTGCAAAAAAAGTATCATGGTGAACATAAAATACACATCACTATCTTCGAATTATTTAGGAGAAGCAAGTCAAGCACGCTGTTAAAATAAGAAAGTACTCGACAAGATCTAATCCTAGCTATTGACAGGAAAGGGGGGAAACATAGAGTGGGGTGGTGGAATTCTCCTTTTAAAAAGACAAAGGGGGGAGGATGAGTGATAAATTTAAGTGACCTCGTTAGTCATTTATATTTAAAGAATGTTGAAAAATCGTCAGAATAAGTTTTTTTTTTCTTTTTTAATGCCGTAATCGCGATACTTTGATTAGAATCATGCATTTGATCTAGCTAATAATTAAATAAAGATTATTTATAGTTTTTTTTCCCCAATTTCCTCTGTTTGATAACGCGAATACTTGAACTAAAATTATTTTCCTTTCGACACAGAGAAAAAAGGGACACATGTAAATAACGTCCATTTTAAAACACACATGTTATTTATGTGTGTATGTGTGTTTTAATATATATTGTAGTATGTGTCTTTTATTATATTTATCGTAGATCGATGTGAAATTGCAGACCCAGGTATCAGCCGGAGTAACTCAGTGGTTAGAGCAGCAGTCTTGTCTACTGTGGTCCCGGGTTCGATTCCTGGCTCTGGCTAATTTTTCACTCCAGTTGGGTTTATTGTATATATTGTATGTATGTCTGTATAATATTTATATATACCTTTTAACGTCCATTTTATCCAACTAACTTCAGATAAAAGAATCTTTAAAAAATTATCAATAGCTCATAGGATTAATATTAATCGTTGGTAGTTCTAAAAGATTTTTATCTGGTGATAATTAGATGAAGTGGACGTTGTTCACATGTGCCTTCTTTTTTCGATAAAGGCAGATATTTTCGTTCAAATTTCAGAAAATCGAACACCCTCTTTCTAAGTGCGTTCGTAATTATATAAGTACGAAGTACGTAGCACCTATAGTCGCCATCTGTCCGCTTATAACAGCGCAAACACTACCCAACCGAATGTTGTGAAATTTCATATATATAATCGTTGCAGAATTTTGTCGAGACATTTAAAATTTATGAAAATTGAATCAAACTTAAAAAAGATAGTAAAAGTTTTCTTCATTCTATTAAATCATATTATGCGTAATTAATTCAATGATATCCCATGATAGGTAATGATTCTATGTTGCCATGGTGATTATGTCATATTTAAGATGGAGTTATATTATTTCCGTATTACTGAATTTAATATATACGTACTCGATTATCTTCTCAAATTTCGGTTCAAAGCATTAACTTTGATGATATTTTCTTGTTCCGTTTAATGGTTGATTTGGGGGAACCTAAATAAAAATATTTTAATTTTTTTTCGCATGTAGATATATAAAAGATTTCGCAGTTGTGAGAAATAGCATTCATTTTAGTGTAAAATCACTCCTCCCCCTCCCACCCCCCTCTCAAAAAGGAAAAAGGCTTATTTGTTAAAATGCGAATTTAAAGCTGCGCGCAGGCCAAATTGCACGACAAAAGTTATAGATTAGTTCTTTAGGGTTTTCTCTTCTACACGTAGGCTGTGTATAGGCCAAATTCTGTGACAAGATACATAAATTATTTCTGTGGGCTTTCTTTTGCAAAGACTCTGTGGTCAGTTGACTTTTTTATTGCACTTTGACACATTGAATGCCACGTCAGTCACCGGTGACTGACACTGATCTTTCAGTTTAGGCCGCGTCAGTCATCGATGATTGACACTTATAGATTCTGTAACGGGAGTCTTATTTCGTGGCCTAAACGGAAAGACAGACAAAATAGACTTGGCATTCAAAGTGTTAAAGATTTCGAAGCACAGTGCACAAAATGTACAAAAGAAATTTTCCTCAAGGGAAGTGATAAACATATCAAGGACTCTCCTCCAACCTCCATTATCTCATCTCGTGCGGCAAAAGAATGGCCACACGAAAAAGTCCTACACTCCGTCGCGATTGTGTAGCATTTCAACTTTTAAAATATATTTGGTCAGTTATAACGTTTTTTCATGTTATTACTTTTCAAAAGTTTCAAAGCAAATCATTCAAAATTAACACAAGAAATTCTCTTGGAGAGGATGTCACAAATCATGCGTATTCAAATATCGCCTATTAGGGAAGTGATAATTGATAAACATATCATAGGCCTCCGCGAGAGTTACTAGGACATCGGAACGAGCACATTAAACAGCACTACAAATTACTCCGACCTGCAGCCCTCGGTCAGCGAGGAAAAAAACTAATATATATACTATATTAATGAAAATGCGAATTATAATATAACGTTCCTTTCGGGTGCAAACACATGTGAAGGTTCGAAGTTAATTTGTTAACTTATAGAGTTATCAAAATATTCTTATTGAGTCTGTTTCTTTTTTAAGGTGGATGGAAGATAAATCAATTTTTCACAAAACATTATGAAACAGCTAGTAATTCTGTGGTAACTAACGAATTCTGCACAGACAAACAGATAGAGAAAGGTATGAGACGAATAAAACTATCTATCCAAATAATTCAATATCAATTTATTACAACATACACGTTTAGGGGATATTTAAAGATAGCTTATTCATTCGTGGAACATAGTTATATCTATGCATCATACTTTCGCATATCTAATTATTAGTGTTTTATTGTTATTTGTTATTTAACTTAATTAAATTTTTATTTTGTTGTTATTTGTTATTTAACTACACATATTTGAAAAAATTTTCAATCGACCAGCATATCACTTTTTTCTTTTAAATCTTGAAACTTTAAATTGTGGTTTGAACTCTGAATTTTAATAATATGGCAAATCTTTGTTGCTTTATAAGTAATAGTAATAAAAGTGAGTTGACTCAAATTTGCAATCTAAAACTTTTCTCCACCTGTTGATGAATAAGAAACAAAAACAAGAAGTCAGGCAAGTGAGCATTGTCGTCCTATGTTGATTCCGCCCCCCTTCTCTACTACCTCTGTCTTTAATCTGTCGTGATTCATGGAGGATTATTACTTGCTCAATATCGTAGAAATAAACAAACACGGTATAAGATACGACATATATACGTCGCCGTCTAAGAGCTTTTAATTAAGATTTTGTGTTTTCTTTTGTTGATTTTACTTTTATCTCTTTTTGTAATTGATAAGAACGGGATATGCTATGGGTATGTTATTTTATCTGGAATAGTGGTATCAGATGCAATGTTTCTGACTATTGCGCGATCAAGTTATAAAGCTCGCATCACCACAAGCACTTACGTAATGTTTCGTTCTTTTATGAGTTTTGTCTTCACGATTCTGTTGTATTATGTATGAATTTTGCATTCTGATATATTTTAAGGGTTGTACAATTACGTTACAATTAAGGAACGCCTTTAAACCCTTAAAGTCAATTTTATGTATGTTTTGGATATTTAAATAATTTTGAATATTATTGAAAAAAAAGAAAAAAGCAATTTAACAAATTACAACGACCATTTGGAAAATGATTTTTTCGAAGACTAAAATTTAAGACATAAAAAATCGCACGGAGTTGATCATACATTACGTACGCCATAAATTAAACATTAACATTCCTGGACCCATCATGAACAAATTTTAAAAGAAATTTCACTTTTACAATTTTCGGTACTGTAAATTTTAAAACTTCTACGGAGCTGGTCATACATTACGTACGCCATGGATTAAACATTAATATTCCTGGACCAATTTTAAATGAAATTTCATTCTTAAACTTCTAAACATCTCACAATATTACTGTTTACACCGTCGTATAGAGAAAAAAAATGTACTTTTAAATGCAATCTGTTTGAAAGCTGTATCTCATTCTGTTTCTGAGTTATTATTTTTTTTTTAGTTTTTATTTATTTATTTTTTTTTTTTTTTGTCATAGTGGCAACAGAAGTATCCACCTGTGTTGAAAGTAAAGGGAAAATACAGATTACTGTATAGACCAATGAGAAAACGAATAAAATGCGGATTCAAGTAATAAAACGCTTCAAATATGTTTTTGATTTCCTACCCTGACAGAGGACAATAACCATTTTTCCAAATGGTTAAAAAAATCATTAACTTTTAAAATTTAACAGTATACAAGGTCCCCAAAAAGGACATAATTAAAATTGCATATTAAAATTGCATATTTCATTGACCCCCAATAAAGCTGAAATAATTGCACACTTGATAATTTTTTATTTTGAATTTTTTTCTGTGTTAAGATTTACGGGTAGTACATATATTATTTAACTTAACCCCTTCGGGACGGGAGCCTTTTATGAAATGTTTAATCTTTTGTCACCGTTTTTTAAAAACAGAAATTTGTGTGTTCTTGAATTGAGAAAATGCGCTGATTAAATAAGGCAAATTTTACTGGTGAAGAAAAATAAGGATTCTGAGAGCTTCATGCGGCACGTATACGTGTCGCTGGTCCCCAAGGAGTTAAAAGCATTTGGAAATATTATTTGAGCTTTTTAAGTATGACCTAATATTCCTATTAAGTTTTTAACGTTTAACAATTTAATTATTTTAGACATTTTAATCTTACTATATTTAATGTTTGGGCCTTTTACAAATGTCGTAATTATCAGCTTTAAATGCGTTTCGCGTGTGATAATTTTATTATTTTAAAATTCTCTTACTTCTTTTATATTTCTGTGTAAAGATTTTGACATAACTTTCCTTATTTTCTGCTTTAAACATGTGATGATTAAATTCTTATTTTAAAATTTTCTTTCTGTTTTTAAGATTATTGATGTCATTTTTTCTTTAAAATTGAAAAGAAAAACTTTTTTTCCGCCTATGGAAATTGACAGACGATTTCTGTTTTCTAAAATAAAATGATCCCGGATGATCGAAATGTGAAAGTTTTTATTTCTTAATTTTCCTGAAAAACATAATTTAATCTCAATATTGTTTCACTGTCAATTGAAAAAAAAAACACATTTCAATTATCAATTTGAAACTGACGAAAAAGAAGAAATCTGTTAATCCTTGTAGTTTTTCCCTGTTCTGCCCTTAAAAAAAAAAAAAAAAAAAAAAAAAAAAAAAAAAAAAAAAAAAAATATGGAGTTATTTTGTTGCCATTATAGATTGTCACTATAGAAATGTAATTAAAATTATAAAATTTAATATTTCGAAAACTAATTAAATTTTTAAAATTCTATTACTAATTTTGACATCTGTGGGTCAATACGAATAACTGGCGTCCAATTCCCCGCCAAAACTTTCATATTTTAGGAGAAATAGCCGTGAAACTTAAGGGAACGTCCATTCGTTACTCTTGTGATAATTAGAGCAAATTTTCATATATAATTCCAATTATTTTATTACAAAATATAAGTAAGATAAAAATTGATATAACCGGCTAAATACCACTGTGTTCCACACACAAACATGCATCTAATTTATTAAAAGAAAAAAAAAATACTTATGTATATATTAAATGACTCTTGTGACACTCTGGTCACAAGAGTAACAAAATTTTGATTGATTATATAGACAAGGGAAATGCTTTTTGCTACAAATTAGATATATATTAAATGAGTGGAGCACAATAGTATTTTACTGGTTATATCCCCTTTTATCTTAATTATATTTTATAGTAAAATAATTTCAAGTATTTGTAAAAAACCGCACGAATGGTCACAAGAGTAACAGTGGACGTTCCCTTAATCAGTCGTTTCATAAATTCGTTTCATTAGAATTTTATATATATAGGGTAGATATATATATATGTGTGTGTGTGTGTGTGTGTGAAAGTAAGTAAAAATATCTTAGCCACTTTAAGGCCATGATAAAATTGCAGTAATTTTTTATTGCTCCAATAGAAAAATTAAGGAGCTACTTGTTTGTTGCAGCTTTCCGGAGGATAAGCAATTCCGGAATATTTCCTTATAATTTTCACCGATTATGACCCCCAGATCTCAAAACCCCTCTTCGTTCAAGTTCAAATATATATATATACAGGATATATATATTTATATATATATATCATATAAATATATATATCCCAGCGTCATTGAAAGTCAGGGAAAATCTGGAAAATCATGGAATTTTAAAGTAGTCAGGGAAAGAGTCATGGAAATTTCCAAATTTATAGGAAAAGTCAGGGAATTCGCAAACATTTTCTAAAAAGTCATGGAAAGGTCTTGGAGAAAAAATGAAAAAGACTCAAAATTCATCGAAAAAATGAAAAATGACACAAAATTAATTGAAAAATGACACAAAATGAATTGAAAAATGACACAAAATTAATCGAAAAATTGAAAAATGACACAAAATTCGTCGAAATATGACACGAAATTCATCAAACAACCTCTGGGAAAAAAAATTGCTAATTTTGACAAAGGACTGCTAAAATAAGTAGCGAATTTCGTTATATGCCCGTTTGGTCAGGGAAAGCCATGGAATTTTTTTAGGTTTGGTCATGGAAAGTCAGGGAATTTGCCAGTCATGTTTTGCTGGGAACTCTGATATAGTATGACAGGGTTCGTGGTATTTTTTATTTTTTAAATCTTGCACAGTATTATTCTTTTATATGACTTTTCTTTTAATTTATAAAACGGAAATACACACGCACACTTATGCGTGTTACATTACCATTTTATGTTAATAATATTACACAATTTACATAAACAATTGAAAGGTAACATTTTAGGCTATGGAAAACTCTTTATTACACAAAATGCATGGAAAACTACAAATCGGTTGTCAAAAATTAATTTTGTAAGATAATAAATAAAAATAATTGCAACACATAAAAATTTTAAACAAATTTGGAAGCAAACTAACCTGTTAACTTTTGCAGTATATATACATTTAACGTCTGAATTAAAAACCATTAAAACACCAAATAAAATAAAATAAGACAGACTTGAGCACAGTTAAAAAATAAATTTTTTTAAAAATACTTAAAAACAATTAATAATACAATTAGTAAATGTTTCGCCGAGCTATACGCGAGGCATCATCAGTACAAAATATCCATTGCATAACAAACGACGGAACAAATCAAGAACAGTTAAAGTTAGTTATTTTAAAAACAAACAATATTCACTAGGGACGGAACGAGCTTTATTCAAAGTTTGCGATCGCAATTGAGTGAACCAACCCTCAAGGAGTAACCTACCGTGATAGCTGTTGCAACCCGAACACAAGGTGGTGTTGGTACGCCACCTTGCTTCGACGGTGGCCACTTAAAGATTTCAAACCTCAGAGATGAGAAGTCTATGTTTCAAACTAAAAATAAAATATAAAGAAATTCGAAAATGAAATTTAATTTTTCCTTAAGTGTTTGGCTCCGGATACAAGGATGCCGGAGCATTCTTTGTTTTTGTCTACCGAGATATAGCAGTTTGAAATTCTAGGGTGATTGACATTTTGAAAAGACAACAGACGATTGAAAAAAATAAGAGATTGATTTATGAGTTTTTGTGAACATGGTTCCTTGCTAATTATCTTTCACTGTTGTAACTATTTTTCCAAATCTCATGTGCTTAAAACTATGTACTATTCGTATCTGCTAGCATCAAATTCTCTCCAAGCTTGGCGAAATCGGCAAATTTGTCGACCAAAAATAAATCACCATAAATGAAGACAATTTGGCTATAGCTGGCTTTGGTGACATTGAAATTCAGTATTGACAAAAACTGGGATTGAATCTTATCTAATCGGATTCTTTGCATTTTAGCTTCACTTTTTCGGGAAAGAAAAAAAATAAAAATAAAAATTAGCATTCTAAGAAATATTTTGTATTTCCCATACTTAGTAACAATAGCATTTACTTAAAATTACACTATGTGTAAATTACCTAAAAGATGAAAAATATTTTAAAAGGTGTTAAATTACTTTAATATCCTTACTACTTTCAACTATACACATAGCCTTCGTCAGAGAATTAAAAAATACAAGCGTCTTATTTTCAAATTTCACGTAGTTGGTGTCGAAAGGAGTGAAAGTGAAAGTCAATTTTTAGATCCGGAAAACATTGGGAAAATAAAAATATGGATGTTGAGGGAAGGGGATATTACGTGTTTTATGATTCTTTAAGCAAACTGAGCCAAATTCTGGGTATGTTGTAGGATAAAACGTCATTACAAACAGTATTTTCTTTTGTAATAATTTCTATTGATTCACGGATAATTAAGTCATGATAATTCTTTAAGGGCTTATAATTTTTGTATCTTCGAAATTAACCTGTATATTCTGCTTCTGGTTAAGTCTTGACAGGGCTGTTGTTGGCCGATTGTTCTTCAAATCTCTCAAATGTTCTTTAATGCGATCTTTAAGTTTACGAGAAGTCATTCCTGTGTATTCGAGGTAAATATTTTCTGTTCTCAGTGCAATTACATATACTCCAGAAACTTCATCTTTCGGGATCGGGTCTGTTTTGGCACTAACTAGATCTTTCAGTTTTATTGGAGGAGTGACGAATAGTTTTACGCCAAAGCGAAAAAGTGCATGTCTGAGTTTTTCGAAAAGTCCTGGAATGTACTTCATTTTGCAATATTTCCTATTACTCAGGGGAGTTTTTTGTATCTTTATCTGGTTTTTCTGTTAGTTGATTAGTTTATCAATAATACGTTTTGGAAAACCGTTCTCAACTGCAATGTTTGTAATGGCATTTAATTCATTTTCAAGATGATTAATAGAGCAAACACTAAATGCTCGTCGTATATAAAAGTTGAACGGAGCAAGTTTGTAGCTGAAAGGTGATGTACTTTCAAAAGGAATGGTGTTATATATAAGAAAAAATTCGAACAGCATCATTCCTTAAAGATCGCATTAAAGAACATTTGCGAGATTTGAAGTACGACCGGCCAACAACAGCCCTGTCAAGACTTAACAAGAAGCAGAATATACAAGTTAATTTCGAAGATACAAAAAGCTATAACACCCTTAAAGAATTATCATGATTTAATTATCCGTGAATCAATAGAAATTACTACAAAAGGAAATACTGTTTGTAATGACGTTTTATCCTACAACATACCCAGAATTTGGCTCAGTTTGCTTAAAGAATCATAAAACACGTAATATTCCACTTCCCTCAATATCTATATTTTTATTTTCCCAATGTTTTCCGCATCTAAAAACTGACTTTCACTCCTTTCGACACCAACTACGTGAAATTTGAAAATAGGACGCTTGTATTTTTGAATTCTCTGACAAAGGCTATTTGTATAGTTGAAAGTAGTAAGGATATTAAAGTAATTTAACACCTTTTTAAATATTTTTCATCTTTGAAGTAATTTACACATAGTGTAATTTTAAGTTTTACTTTTAAAAGATGAATTTAGCATTCTATTTATTTGCCAATAGCATTTACTTATGATTTAAACTGAAATGTTTTCTTTAAAAAAAAAAAAAAAAAAAAAAAAAAAAAAAACTTTCAGTATATATTTCTAATTATGACAAGGGAGAGGGGAGAGAAACTCCTTTAGGCGGTCGCTTACTTTTTTGCTTTTCAGGCGGTAATCAAAATGCAGTCTGAGGCTACGTCTAGCGGCAGCCATCCGTAAATTTATCTGAGAATGTGTCTGTACCTTTCAGAGTGTTATCGATTGCATTTTCTGGTGAGGTCTCTACAAAAGCTGTGGAGGTTTTTTAAAGGAAAACATTTTCTTTTGGAGGAATGTTTTTTCTGATTTAAAAAAAAAAATGCTTTCGGTGATATTTGAAAACTTAAAAGAATTTTCTGTGTTAAGGGGGTCACCTACCTTTTTAATGTATTCACGACATGGGCGTAGCAATTCAAAAATTATGGAAAGGGCACAAATACTCATTTTCAAGTAAATTTAACAATTAATAATATAAATAATGAGTGAAAAATTTATGAAAATGCTTAGTCGTCCAAAGTAATTATTGATGCCATTATTGCAAAATCAATATTTTAATTAGTTTAGTTAGCATATTTAATATGCTGAAAGTTTAGTTGTGTGATTATCAAGCTGTGAGGCAAAGGAGGTTTGAGAAAAGCAGTCTCCTTCATATAATAAAACGTTTTCACAGTAAGAAAACAGTCTTTCGAGTATCAATGTCATCGTACTTCACTTTACATTTCATAAGAATCTAATCTCTAAAAACATTCAAAATGTTACTTATTACTACTATGGGGGGGGGGGGGGGCGAAGTGGCTTGAAATGTTAACAAAATGCGTTCAAAGTAAAAACGCGACTTGTAGAGCTGGTGTTGGTACCCCTGATCTCCAGATATACAATGGTTGAAAATGTAATTTATAGTTCTTCTTTACGCACAGAATTATTTTTCCCGAGATGTATTATCAAACATTGATGAAAGAAAATAAGTGTCTTTGGAACAACTCAGATGACTAAAAAAATTGTCTTCACCTTGATTCACGAATAATAAAATTGAGTTAATTTGTAATTTGTATCCCTTGAAGGGCGGTGGGATAATTTTTATATCACTTAATTTTAATCATTATTTGTACCAGAATTTTTGAAGAAATTTTTAATTGAATAATTTTGGTGAAAAAAAAAATTACATTTCCTTAGTTTGAGATAAAATGTTTCGAAAATTTCTGAATTCACCTTTACTTAAAGGCAATTATTTGTCCTTGAAAGGGTTAAACAAAACGGATAGAAATTCTTGCGTTCGATAGAAAATTTGTTTATTCTTGTCTATGGAAAATTGTTCAAACGGCTGTGAAATTTGATTATGTATTTGATATAAGACTATATTAATTTCTATTTCTGAAGTGGCCGAACACGCTTTTTCTACAAGCACATAAAAAAAGATAAAGTGTAATATTTTCGGCAATGATTTTTAACCCCTTGAGGAGCGGTGGGATATATTATATCCAACCTACTATTAATGAAAATTTGCATCATAAAAAATTTATTAAATTTTACTTTTCTAACTTTGGTGGAAAAAAGTCGTAAAATTGCATTTTCTTATTTTACAGTAAATTTTTTAAAAGATTCCGGTGTGAATTCGACATTAGACACACAATTACTTGCCCTGAAAGGGTTAATTAATAGTTTGATAAAGCTACTACGTTATCGTCTGCGTGCGAAGGCATCTCTTGGAAGCAGGTTAGTGGGGCGGAAAAAGTGAAATAAATTTATGGAGTAAGACTTAGTAAGCCTGCGCACGGAATTTTCAAAAGGAGGAAGTTAACTGTGAACCTTTTTTAAGTTAAGATTTTCATAAAAATTATCTATAATTACACGTTATTTTATACAAGTTACGCATTAACTAAAGTTAAGCATTAAATTTATAGTTGTATATTGATTTACACCCATTACTTAATTTACGACGTCTGCATATCAAAATATTTGTAACTTACGAACTATATCTATAAGGAGAAAAACGCTGTTACTGTTTAAACGCAATAACTGTTAAAGGTTAGTTAAAATTATCATGCGTTATTTCACATAAATAAAGGAATCTTATGGAAATGAGAGTTCGCCTTTCTTTGAAAATTCATCTTAGAAAGTAACAAAGTAATTTACAATCGTTCGTCTACACACACACACACACACACACACACATATATAATTTAAAAAGCAAATAAAATAGTATAAATAGTTTTATCTTTTAAAAGTAATGTGTCTCCTGCTTTGGTATCGCTGTAATCGCAAGAAATCGTTTGTTATTGTTCATATATTCAATTTGCAGTCCTACAACGCTTACATTCTTCGTTAGTTGATTTTTAAAAATAGAATAAATATTCCACATAAGAGAGAAAACACTCTTAAATCATGACGAGTTCTGAGTAAGAAGTAATGAAAAAAAAAAAAAAATCGCGAATAAATAAGTTAAACACTCGGAAAAGTTAATTTTCTTTCTACTTTTTATTGTTCCGCTCGAATAGTTTTCGCGAATTAATCACATATTTTGCACTCCTGTACAGTTTGTTCCTGTCGGCATATTCAAGCTGAACAAATTATAAATTTCGAAGCAGCTTAAAAAAAAAAAAAGTAATAAATGTTTTAAGATATGTTTATTTCAATAAAACTCCATTAAAAAGAAAGGTTAAAGAGACGTGTATAAGTTTCCCCTTACTCTATAAATCGCAAGAAATTCTCCGACTCATCTGCGTTCTCAATTATATTATTCCTTTTCAGCTTCAACATCTCTCACCGAATAATGAAATCTTGAAAAAACCCAATGGAATGAAGTGCAGTGCTAGAAGTAAACAATAACTCTTGTTTTTCCGCTTTAAATCATACTTGAAGGAAAAACTAGTTTTACAGGCGGTGTAAAAATCTACGAGAGTGAAGAGGAATTCAATTTCTCCTCATTCCGCCTTTGGAAAATTATACTTACCTAAGATTCATTGATTGATATTTTTATACCTTGGAGGGAGGTGAGATGATTTTAATTTCAAGATTTGTACCAGAATTTTTGAAAAAATTTTTACTTCTATAATTTTGGTGGGGAAAAAAATTACATTTCCTTATTTTGAAATGAAATGTTTCGAAAATTCGTCTGTGAATTCACCATTACTTAAACACAATTGTTTTTCTCTCAAAGGCTTGATAAAAATGCATTGAAAATCTTGTGTTCGAACGAAAATTAGTTCATCTTTGTCTCTGGAAAAATGTTCAAATGGCTGCGAAATTTGATTTTGTATTTGATATAATACTATATTCATTTCTATTTCGGAAATGGCCGTTCTATTACACAGACTCTTTCTACAAGCACATAAAAAAAGGGTAAAATGTAATATTATTTAAGGCACTGATTTTTAATAGTTTGGTGAAGTTACAAAGTTATCCTCTGCGTACGAAAACATCTCTTGAGGGCTGGGGGGAGCGGATAAAATGAATTATAAATTTATGAATTAAGACTTTTAAAGTAAGCCTGCGCTCAGAATTTTCAAAAGGAGAAAGTTAACTGTAAACCCTTTTTACTTTCTTCTATCTTTACAAGAAGAAAGTATTGGATTCATGAAAATTTTCGAATTCCGGTTTTCGACGGATTTACACGTTTTAGGGGTCAGAGATTCCAAAAAACATGTTTTTACAAAATGTCTGTCTGTGACTCTGTGAGTCTGTCTGTCTGTCTGTGTGTATGTGACACAAATTTTGTGGGCGCTCTATCTCAAGAACTAATGCACGGAATTTAATAAAAATTGATATTCAGTTAGTGCCTAATACAAATTGATGCTGATTAGTTTTTGGTGTAAATCGCTCAACAGGTGGCGCTGCAATGCTGCATTTTTCACGATTTTCGCAATAGCTCTATCTCAAGAACTAATGCACGGATTTTGATCAAACTTCAGATTTAGTTAGTCCTTGATATGAATTGATGATGATTACGTTTTGGTGTAAATCGCCCAACAGGTGGCGCTGTTATGATGAATTTTGCAGGATTTACACGATTTCCCCAATAGCTCTATCTTAAGAACTAACGCACGGATTTTCATCAAACTTCATATTAAGTTAGTCCTTGATATGACTTGCTACTGATTAGGTGTTGGTGTAAATCGCCCAACAGGTGGCGCTTCTCTGCTGTCTTTTCCACGATTGCCTCAATAGCTCTATCAATAGAACTAATGGACCAATTTTCATCTAACTTCAGATTTAGTTGTATGTTGACACAAGTTGTTGTTAATTAGGTTTTGGTGTTAATCACCCAATAGGGGGCGCTACTATGCAGAAATTTTCACGATTTTCGCTATTGCTCTATCTCAAAAACTAATGTACGGATTTTCTCCAAACTTCAGATTCAGTCAGACGTTGACATAAATTATTGCTGATTAGGATTTGGTATAAATCACCCAATAGGTGGCGCTGCTAGGCAGCATTTTGCTGAATTTAGACGATTTCAGCGATAGTCATATCTCAAGAACTAATGCACGGAATTTCATATCGTTAGAATCCTCATGAGATGCATAGATTGCCATTTAATTTTGGCGGTGTGATAGCGAATTTTGAAGTATTAACATGTATGAGATAGAAGAAAGTTTTGGGATTGGTACATCCGACTAATTTAAGTTAAGATTTTCATAAAAATTATGTATAATTACATGTTATTTTATGCTAATAATGCATTAACTAGAATTATGATTAAATTGCTAGTTGTATATTAATTTACACACATTACAACTTAATTTACGATGTCTGCATATCAAAATACTTGTAAAGCACAAACTATTGTTACTCATATATGGAGGAAAACATCGTTACTGTTTAAACCTGATAAAAGTTAAAGATTTGTTAAAATTATCATGCGTTATTTCACATAAATAAACGAATTATATGGAAGTAAGTTGACTTTTCTTTGAAAATTCATTTAACCAAGTAACAAAGTAATTTTACGATCGTTCGTCTAATGATAGTTTATTTAAAAAAATTAAAACCTTGCTAAAATATCAGAGTCATGAAAGAAACCTAGTGGTTTAAACTCGCAAAACTACACACACACACACACATATGTATGTATATTTAAAAAACAAAAGAAATAATTTAAATAGGTTCCATACCTTTTAAAAGTAATTATCTCCTGCTTTTGATATTGCTGTTTCAAAACAAGAATTCGTTTGTTCATATATTCAATTTGCTGTCCTACAATGCTTACATTCTTTGTTAGTTGAGTTTTGAAAATTAAATAAATATTTCACACAGAGGAGAAAACATTCTTACGAGTTCTGAGTAAGAAGTACAGTAGAGTCTCGATTATCCGAGTTAATATGGACCAAGCTCACTTAGTATAAGCAAAAAATTCGTATAAATCGGATTGAAACAAATCGTCTGACAACTAAGGACATAAAATATAAATTTTCACTTAATTCATTAATTTTTATGGTACTGTAACACATCTTTGATGTAAATCTCCATTACTTTTAAGAAAAACGGGGAATGTAACCGTTTATTTGAAAAAACCCCTTGATAGTTTTTGTATGTTGACTGTCAATTTTGCTGCAGTTTTTTTAGGGCAATATTACGCTACTGCATAGCTGCTAATTTCTAAGATTTTTTTCGCTTACCAGTAAATTTTGCTTAATTCAACCGCCGAAATCTAACAATTGTCAACGATTAAATATGGCAAAGATTTGTGTTACATTTTAGAATAACAAAGACGTACAAATTAGCAGCTATGGTATTCTATTAGTGTCATGGAAATTGTAGGTGTAGCCTCTTCTTTTTGCTCAAAGTATTAAATAGTTTTTTTTTTGTTTTTTTTTCGGTCGAACTTATACCTTTGGAATAGATCCTTTTCTTCTGATGGACTGATGGATTCCATTATTATGAAAGAGCCATTATAAATGAAGTGTTAGGTGAAGATGAAAGAGCAGCCGTAAAAAAGTTAGAACTAGTTTTCTGATCAGAATTGTAGGGAAGCGGGGGATGGCTTTTTTTATTATTATGATCATCCCCCCCCCCCCCCACTCTGACCAGAAAATCAGAGTTCTAACTTTTTACGACTAATCATTCATTTTCACCTAACACTTCATTTTTAATGGCTGTCTCATAATAATGGAAGCCACCAGTCCATTAGAAGAAAATAACTCGGTTTAGCGGGACTCTGATAATGGAGACTCTACTGTAATGAGAAGAAGAAGAAAAAAGAAAAAAAATCACGAATATACTATAAGTTAAAAACTTGCAAATGTCAATTTTCTTACTACTTTTCTTTCTGTCGTGGAATAGATCTCGCGAATTAATTATATTTTGCACTCCGTATAATCTGTTTCTATCGGCATATTCTAGCTGAGCGAATTATAAATTTCGAAGCAGCTTTAAAAAAAATGTCTACTAAATGTTAAGATATGTTTATTACAATAAAACCTCCTTAAAGGGAAATTTATAAAAAAATAAAGACATTTATAAGTTTCCCCATACTATTTGATTCGCAAAAAATTCTCTGATTCAGCTGCGTTCTCAATTTTATTTTTCCTCTGCAGCATAAACATCTCTAACCCAATAACGAAATTTTGAAATAATTCAATGGAATGAAGTGCAGTGCCTAAAGTAAACAACTCTTCTTTTCAGCTTTAAGACATTCTTGAAGGAAAAATTAGTTTTACAGGCGGTATAAAAAACTTAGGAGAGGGAAGAGGAATTCAATTTCTCCTCATTCTGCCTTCGAAAAATTATACTTACGTAAGTTTCATTGATTAAAAAGAAAAATACAAAAAGGAAAGAAAGATATAAGTTTCAACATGCTCTATAAATTGCCAAAAAATTCTCCGATTCAGCTGCGTTCTCAATTATATATTTTCCGTCTTCAGCTTCAACATCTCTCCACCGAATTAGGAAATCTTGAAATAATCCAATGGAATGAAGTGCAGTCTGCAGTGGACTTCTAGTGCAGTGCTAAAAGTAAACAACTCCTCTTATTTTTCCGCTTTAAGACATACGTTAAGGAAAAACTGGTTTTACAAGCGGTGTAAAAATCTACGAGAAGGAAGAGGAATTCAATTTATCCTCATTCCGTCTTCGGAAAATTATTATTACCTAAGTTCTATTTTTTAAAAAGAAAGGCCCCCCCTGCCCCCCGATGCCAGGTAGGAAAGAGGTGAAATTCGTTCGGAATTTACGGCGTCCAGCTCGGCGATTCTCCCGAACGTAAGAAAAGAAACTAGCTGGTGTGATTCTGTCTCGAATTTTCCGAAAATTTAAGGCATTCGGTTCCGAAAATTTAAAACTGTCATCAGTCCGAAAATTCGGACATAAGAATATCGCTGATTTCGATATGGTCGCCGAAAAAAATCAATTTCCTCAATCGTTCGCAGAAAAAAAATCACCAATTCCGTCAAAGAATCGCGAAAAGACGTGAATTTCGTCCAAGGATCACGTAAAAAACGCGAATTTCGTCAAAAAATCTCGCTGAAAAACGCAAATTTCGTCTAAGAATCGCGAAAAAAAAAAAAAAAAAGACAATTCTTCAAAGTATCGCGGAAAAACGAAAATTTCGTGACAAGATCGCGGAAAAAACGCAGCGCAACTTTCGCGACAAGATCGCGGAAAAAACGGAACTTTCGCGACAAGATCGCGGATAAAACGCAACTTTCGTCAAAAGATACGCAAAAACACACATTTCATAAAAAAATCGCGGAAAAAACGCAAATTTCGTCAAAAGATCGCGGAAAAAACGCATATTTCGTCAAAAGATTGCCTAAAAACGCAAATTTCGCCAAAAAATCTCGAAAAAAAAAAGAAATTTTTTTCAAAGAATGTCAAAAAACTTCCACAAATTTCGTTAAAAGATTACTAAAAAACGTAGATTTCGTGAAAATATCGCGAAAAAACGCAGATTTTGCAGTCAAGATTTTATTAAAATAATTCTTAAAATATATTTCAATTTTCTTGTCCCTTTTGTACATTGCATTAAGTATGTCTAAATGTCTTCAAATATGTGTTTGACTTTTATTTTGAAAGCAGCAATTTCTTGGTTATATTTTTCTTTTAGATACTAATGCCAGTTTCTTTTTCAGTTGAGTGTAATCATATCGAATGGTAAGTAAAATATATTAGTAAATTACAATGTTGATAGTTAGAAAAAACACAATTTTGTATGGAGCGTACATAACTTTGTTACTGGCCAGTGAAAAAAATCAGTGTACTGGCCTATCAAGGGAAATTATTTTTTCAATTAAACACCGGTATTGCGCTTAGTAAGAAACTGTTTTTTAGCCGTAAACTATACTTAAAACAAAATATGATTTTTTAAAAGTATTTTTCCCATGATTTATTTAAGAAATGAAAGCCGAAAAACATTATTACAATGGTTTTTGAAAAATCAGGCATTTAAATTGGGATTTTAATCAACTGATTTTTTTTAAAAAATCATTGATTAAAATCAAATTTTCTAAATTTTTCAAATGACGTACAAAAGCATTAAAATATAAGATGAACATAATTTGGAAAGTTTCTACAGGTATTTTGACTTATGAATAAACAAGAACAAAAAAAAAAAACTTTAAATAATTGTTTCTAAGCTTAATTCCTGAGTATTGTAAAAAATTAAGTACAATAAGTTTGTAAATAGCATAGCTTTTATGTGACATAAAAACAGCATCTCATTTTAAAATATTTAAATCTAATATAATTATCAATGTCATAATTTTCTTTAAGTAATCAAATCATTCATTCTTTTATATAAAATAAGTATAGCAAGTATAGTAAATTTCTGAAAGTAAAAGAATAAAATAGCGAGAATTTTATTTTCTCATTCTGCTTTTGCAATATTAAATTTATAGCGAATATTGGAGTTAAGAATGACATCTGCTCAATAGTTATTGTAAAAGAATTATAATAGAAAAAGAATTGGTATATAAATATTTATAACAGAAAGAGCTTCTTCAGTGTAGGTTGTGTAACCAGGGCTTAATTTGCGCCGGAGCCCACTGGAGCCCGGCTCCGGTACTTCTCTGTTTTTAGTATACATTTAAATATTGGTCGGGTTTCACCGGAGCCCATAAATACAGGGCTCCGGAGCCCAGTGCAATAGTGCTTCCGAAAAACCGAAGCCTAAATTGCCTTTTCCTTTCCTTCCCATCTCCAAGCCTTTGCATTTTTTTTTACCAAAACACTTATATGTGACGTAATGTCTAATGTGTCACACACGTAGGAGATGGAGATAAAACGTATTCAATTTTTATATCAGTTTTTGGGCTTGCACTGACTCGAGCTCAGTGTAAGCTCAGCTCAGCCATTAAAATTTTATTTATTCATGTTTAGAAAAAATAAAAACTTTTCCTCCTTTAAAATTACGTATTATATTCAATTTCAAATCATTTTAATGCTATTTTGATTAGAATGAAGGGGAAACAGAAGTCATGTTTTTCTATTTCAAATTTATGTCGGCGATGATGACGTGTTGATACGGCGCCACTCAAGCTACTGAACAATGAATTTGCTTTCAGTTCGATTTTCTTTTGTGACAGTAGGTTAATTGTTTGTCTTTTTTTTAAGATATCTAACCTGAAAAGAATATTTTCTGTTTTAGCCAACTAGCATCAGTTTGAGGTTTTGTTTGTTTGAGGTTTTTTGTCTTCTATTTCGTACGAGTATAAAAATCACGTTAGTGATTTATTTTGTATCCTGAACGGTACCCATGCTAAGACTCTGCTCTGCACATTTACGAAGTCACTTTCATTTGTATGTAGATATAATTGCTATGTATTGCCATTCTGATAGAAAGCAATGGAGCAGTGTTTTATCTTTTTCTAAAAAAACATCGATTCTTTCCGATAACGGTGTAAGTTTTTAATTTAATCTGATTTTCAGGGACTCACCACAAAAGATTGTTATGCGTAAGGAATCGATTATAATTTAAGATATGCAACTTTTATAGGAAATTGTAAAACATTGTTCCATTCTTCAACATATAAATATTAATTTCTGTAAATTTCATTTTTTCTTAAAAATGCATAGCTGCGAATTATCTCTTTTTTTTGTGTGTGTTAAAACTAATCATAATCCTTACCATACTTAATCGCAAATTTCTTCAATTAATTAACTTTAAAATTAGGCAAAGATTATTATTCATAAGGATAACTAGTGATAACTAAAACGTGGAATAGTTGACAGCTAAGTATATATGCTGATATATTTAAAAATTTTTATTTTACTAAAGCAAAAAAAAAGGCTTCAAATTTTGGAAATAATGTACGAAATATAAATATGCAGATTGGAGTGACAGAGGGTGGGGGGAGGGGGAACGGTATGGTTGTTGTACCGTTAATGCAGAATATTAGGGCTCCGGTACTTTTTCGTTAGAAATTAAGCTCTGTGTGTAACTCATATACCCCCCCCTCCCCAAAAAAAAAAAAAAAAAAAAAAGGATTGAAGAGGCAGCAAAACTCCTTTCTTAAAGAAAAATTAAAAGCTAATAATCCCCACCGAGAGGTAATAATGTTATTATTGAATATATTTATGATTTCAGATTTAACTAGCTATTCTTATATTTACTCCGTATGTGTGTATAAATGGGTTTAAATCAATTTTTATAATTTCTTTAGTTAGCATACACATACAAGTGTGTAAGTTTAGATTTAGGTGATTATCAGTACAAATGCAAAATGAGCTGCAAATAATGTGTTAGTTTTATTATTTGGGTTACTAACTAATGAAATTATGTGAACTTTTTATTAATTTCTTAATTACCTACTATTTCCTCTAGGCCAATTTTAAGGACCCCTTTTTAAATTGGCAAAATGCACCCTGCCTTTTAAAAAAAATATTGAAATTAACTTGCAGCTGTAGCCAGAGATTTCTTTTAAAAATCTTCCCCGCTCCACAGTATTTCTAAATCCATGTGCCCAAGACCTTGCAAAAATATTAGAACTTTATTTTTTTTAGAAAAAATGGGATATTAATAAAACATGTTGTTATTTATGTACTTTTCAATCTGTAATTCATAAAATTGTTAAAAATTAATGACACTTTATTTATTGTACTAAAAAATTATATGTATTTTTTTCCTTATATCGTTTCTAAACACATTAGTAATATATTTCCTCATGAAATAATTAAAGCATAAAAATGTATATTATGTTCCTAATTGGAGAACTAATTGTTTAATAATTATTAATTTTAAGTAGTGTTTTAACAGTTAAATATTAAATGCAATTATTAATAATTTTAAATGTAAATATCACTCGTATTTAATATAGTTTTACATAATTATTACAAAATATTAATGTGTATAATCTTATTGTATGCTACTAACTAATGAAACTACAATTTTACAATTTTTATTATTTCTGTAATTACTAAATATTAATTATAATTTTATTTATCAAAGTGTAAAAAACAAAGGTGTTGTTAGTAATTAGATGTTTAACTGTTTTGGAAACCTAAAACCCTTGGTAGCTATTCAATATTTGAACGTTGGGGGGAAAAAAAATCCTAAAAATCCGATTTAAATTTAAAAAAAAAACTGATCTGAATAAAAAAAAAAAATCCGATTTATTTTATTTTTTAATCATGTTTTTTTTTTTTTTTTTTTTTTTTTTTTTTTTTACACCCTATTAAAAAGATAGATACCAAAAACAAAAATAAAAGGGGGAGGCGAAAGACATTAATAAGTTTCCCCGTTTTCTATAAATCGCAAAAAATTCTCCGATTCAGCTGCGTTTTCAATTATTTTCGGTCTTCAGCTTCAACATCTCACAAGGTATAATGAAATCTTGAAAAAACTTAGTGGAATGAAGTGCAGTGCTAAAAGTAAACAATAACTCTCGTTTTTTCCGCTTTAAGACGTTATTGAAGGAAACACTAGTTTTACAGGCGGTGTAAAAAAATCTACGAGTGGGAAGAGGAATTCAGTTTCTCTTCATTCCGCCTTCAGAAAATTATGCTTACCTAAGTTTCATTCATTAAAAAGCAGGGATGCACCGAATATTCGGCATCTATTCGGTATTCGGCCATGCTACCGATTATTCAGTTAGGCCGAATGTCAAACTATTCGGTATGCCGAATGCTAAACTGAATACTTAAAAGACCTTTTTAAAAACCTTATTACAACTTCTATTTTTAACTGTCATTTAATATATATATATTTAAAATAATTAGAAATAAAATTATATTTAAATAAAAGAGAATGCATAGAATTATATTTAAATAAAAGAGATTTTACATTTTTTATTTGCTAAATAAAAAATATCAAGAAAATTAACCAATAATGACGATTTTAGTCCCGTCCTGACAAATAAACAGGTATTTGACTGTAAAATTTTTCTTCAAATTCCTTGAAAATTTCACTTTCATTTTAAAATATTTGTTTTAGAATGTAAGAAAATTTTATTAATTTGTTTTAATTCAGAGAGGAATCAATGAAATTTAAAATTTTATCAATTAAAGAAGCTTTAAAACTACTCTCTTCTTAAATAACAGTTCAAAGCATAGATTTTTAGTGTAAAATTTATTTCTAAAAGATTTTTTTAGGGTTTCGTTCATCTGACGAAACCCTATTCGTCTCTCTCCTCTGTCTGTCTGTCCGTCCGTCCGCCCGCCCGCCCCCCGCCTGTCTGTCCGTCACAGAGTCCGTTCTCAGAAACTATACGCGTTGGAGACTTGAAATGTCGCATACTTGTAGCTGAACACCACACATCATACGACAAATCATAAAATTTTGAAAAAGTCGTACATTTAACCCTTTGGGCTCCCACATGTGTATTTTAAACAATTCTTTCTAAGTGAGCCCTAATTAAGTTGGAGGCGTGAAAGTTTGCATACTTATAGCTGAACACCTCACATCAAATGACAAACCATAAAATTTTGAAAAAGTCGTACATTTGACCCTTTGGGCTCCCACATGTGTATTTTAAACAATTCTTTCTAAGTGAGACCTAATTAAGTTGGAGGCGTGAAAGTTTGCATACTTATAGCTGAACACCTCACATCATATGACAAACCATAAAATTTTGAAAAAGTCGTACATTTAACCCTTTGGGCTCCCACATGTGTATTTTAAACAATTCTTTCTAAGTGAGGCCTTATTTAGGTTGGAGGCGTGAAATTTTGCATACTTATAGCTGAACACCACCATGCGACAAATCATAAAATTTTGAAAAGGGTCATTCCATGTCAGTTCAGGCAGGCATGTAACCCACCATCACAGATTTTGATGAAACTGCGTGTGTTTGTTCCTTTTATTAAGATATGATTCCCAGTATTTTTTTTTACTTCTTGGTCAAATAGTTTCTGAGAAAAAAATTGTCAAAATTTTGAAAAACTGCCATCAGTTGGCATTCTTGACTGCTCGATTTTCAAATGTAGCATGACATAAATATGATCATATTTCAATATCTATTCCACAAATCATCTTCAAATAATTTATGCATAATATATAAGGTACGTATTTTATGAAAAAAAATACTGTTACGCTTATATAACATTTTAAGTGTGTCTAAAAAAATGTTTAATCTTTGAAGTCGTGATTTTTTTATGAAAAATAATGCATTAACTAAAATAGCATTATTAACAAAAGGCGGTATTTTTATTAAATTTATTTTTTGTGGGGGATATACTTAAAGGTGTCCTTTACCTGATTCTGAAATAAAAGTAGTGGGATTTTGGGTGTGTTTAGTAGTATTTTATATTTAAAAATATTTTGAGGCGTATTTCAAATCAAATCAAGCAGAGTCATTCCATGTCAGTTCGCCTAAGACATTTAATTCACTGTCACAAATTTCAATGAAACTGGGTATGTTTATAGCTCATTTTAAGACAGGATCAAGGAAATTAAAGGTGATTACAAGTAAAATATTTTTTAAGATTAAAAAAAAAAATCTAAATTTTGAAATTTTTTAAAAATGTTTTTAATGACAGATCTATATTCAAAGACTGCATAAAAAAAAAAGTCATTTCAATATAAAATCACTAAATAAGTTTCAAATAATGTATATGTGACAAATAATGTAGGCAGATTATTATTTATTGTTGTTTGTCATGTTTAAATGCTAAGAGTGTGTTTAATCTTGTGAATTCTTAAAATCAAGAATTTTGTGAAAAATAATGTGTTAATCAAAAATTTATTATTAACCGAAGGCAGGCTGTTATTACTTTTTTTAATTGTACGTAAAAATATCTTTCAAATAGTTATAAAATAAAAATAGTGAAAATAAGAGCAATTTTAACAAAATTTTCATAAAATGTGAATGTTTAATGATAAATATTGAAGATTTTCATGCTAAGATGTACTAAAATGACTACGATATCGTGTATTTCTACTCTTGCTTAAATATAATACATACAATAATAAAATAACAAATATTATTTACAGCAATAAAAATTAAATTGAATAGTACCAGTTCCTTTACCAACACTACGTTGCTCAACAGCCGACTTAAAATCAACAGCCCGCACTCTTATTGAAAAATACTTTCAACTGTTCAAATAATAAATAAACTGCATTTAAAAATTTTAATATCAACTTATTATCTTAAGACGATAATAATAACTAAACAACATGATGAATTTATAAATCAGCTTTTAATTGAAAAGTCATGAAATGGTCCCTTTTATATATTGTTGTTCATCGAGTCAATCAAAACAAATTATATAAAAAAAAAATAGTGAGCCTAATATGCTGACTGCAATGACACTTCTAACAAAACTAATTAATTCATTACCATCTGAAATCAAACCCGAAAGATCAAAAAGAAAAAAAAATCATCTGTAGTGTGAATGTGACATACTCAGTGGTTGTTGAGGTAGGAATGTCTTTGTGACATTTTCACCTGTACTTCAATAAAATATAAACATGTAAGCTTTTTTCATTCATCCAAATTAAGTAAAACAATTATAAAATTTTGTTGTCATTACACCAGATGTTAAATTTTTCGTTACATACTATTAGATAAGTTCTTTACTTTTAGACATTATTGACATAATATCATAAAATTTAATATATTTATTTTCTATAAGTGTATAAACAATATATATATGCTTTATTAAACATAAATGAATAAATTTTTAAATAATTTGTTTGAGAACAGGGATATATATACACACATATATATGTTGAAAATCCATCTTTCAGCAATACTGTGATGAAATAAATCAAATTACCGTAATTTCCGGTGTATAGCCCGCTGATCAAACAATCGTGTTTCGACCCAGAAATTTTTAAAAATAAAATGTAACTTTTTAGATCTCAGTAAATATTGGTCTTCAAATACTGAATAAAATTTCTGGGTCCAAACTGAATTGTTTGATCTGCGGGCTATACACCCGAAATTACGGTACATATCATTAGAAACGGAATAAAGTTACAAAAGTGCAACTCATTAAGTTTTAAATATTTTTTTAGATATAGTTATTTGAAAGATATAAATATAATGGATTATGCATTTTTTGCATATATTTAAAGCACAATACGTCAAACTTTTCTTCAAAAGAGTGAAATTTGGTATTTTTTTTTTCAATATTAGCAGCTCAATGCTAAATTTTCAATATTAACAGCCAAATATGAGTTTAAAGATTAGGATTGTCATTTTGAAAATTTCTATTGGGCGGTGAGGAGCTAGTGATTTTTCTCTTTTTTGGAAAGGGATAATTGCTCTTCGCCCTAGAAGTTTTACTAAAAAACAATATTGTTTATTTTTTTCCTTAAGAAACGAACATAAAAGATAATTTGAAAAATAAAATAAATGTATAAATAAAAATATTTCCAGGGATGATACATTGGATAGGTTTTACATTTGAAAATATTGATAATTTTAAATGTGATTTAAATACTACTAAAACCAACCAAAATCCCACTATTTTTATTTCAGATCCAGTTATAATGTAGTATTATGTACAATTTAAAATTAAAAAATTAGTCATAGAAACTCCGCC